>CM037872.1:40779319-41061861 GCA_021292105.1 Anadara kagoshimensis | reverse complement strand
GTAGTTGTTGGTGATACTGACGAGGTTTGTGTAGTGGTCGTTTCTGAAAATTTGAAAATTTTGTCAGTGCATAATTATATTTTTGTTTCGAGAAACCCTTTCCTATCTAAGAAATTTTTTGATACAGCGACACGTCATTGTACATAATTTTACCATCAAATCCAGTCTCTGTTAATTTTTTAAACTATTGGTATCACTCTATATTTATTCCTCGTTTCCTGTGGTATCCTGTTTATGTACTTGTATTGGGAACTTCATGCAACGAAGCAGTTCCTTACAAATAAATTGTTGACCAAGGGATATTGCAAGCATGGGCTTATCAAAACATAATATACAGGAATAATTTGAATGACAAGCATTGCCACAAGCAGCAATACGAATTAGCAGTGTTGGAATACCATATTAATAGAAAGTTTAAGGTAATTATAACAGAAATTAAAATGTAACATACCTTCTTTAAAACATCCTAAAATCTTCACTTTGAGTCGGTATGGGATGTTTTGGTTGATCTTTTGTAGGAAGTCTATGATAAGTGTCTTAGTTTGATCTTTTGACGAAAAAATAACAGTTTCACTGGCGGGAAATTTCTGAAAGGAACCAAGGATCAACAACCTTTTACATTTGTAAATTTGATATTGTAAAACCCAAAATCTATCTGAGACAATGGATTAATTTTTATAACTACAAGGCTTTGTTTCGATTTTTTCTACATGCCTTGAATGGTATCCAACAATATGTTTAAAATTATATAGTGTTCGTTTCCATGGGAATCAACTACACCGGAAGATTTTAAATAGTTTTTAAAAATTAATAAACCATCGTATTTTTCTTCACAAAATAATCTGACTTTTGATTTTGTTTTTGTTTAAGTTGGATTGACATGATCCATTTATTAACTGAATCTAGCACAGTAATTTTGCAATCATTCGTACCAATATCTACCTGTTATTATACTTAGAATACGTACCTTTGAATCAAACAAGGCTGTAATAACACCCGTCTTCATTTTACCACTGACTTTAAAATAATCGACATTGCTTGCATCTGGATCGTTAAGCTTAACTGTGCCAATTATTGAATCAGATGGCAAAACGATAGTTACTCTGACTGTTGAAGCGTCTGATTGAAGAAAGAAAGATGTTGACGATCTTAGGTTCTCAATGTTTCCACTTGAATCAGAAGCCTTAATATTTGACTTGGGATAAAACTGGATGCACTCATACCATCGGCAATGGTGCAAAGGCAAGGAAGATGTTGTCTGTGAAACAGACGTCGTTGGTAGTAGGAGATGACGACATGGTGTTGTCGGTGGCATTGAAGTTGTATGCACAGTAGTTGTTTGTGGCACTGACGTAGCAGCAGTGGTTGTTGGTGGCAATGACGTCGTTGGAGACACTGACGTCGTTGGTGATACTGACGTCGTTGGTGCAGTGGTTGTTGGTGACACTGACGAGGTTGGTGCAGTGGTTGTTGGTGATATGACGAGGTTTGTGTAGTGGTTGTTTCTGAAAATTTGATTAAAATTTTGTCAGTGCATAGATTATATTTTTGTTTCGAGAACCCTTTTTCTATCTAAGAAATTTTTTAATACAGCGACACGTCATTGTACATAATTTTACCATCAAATCCAGTCTCTGTTAATTTTTATAACTATTGGTATCACTCTATATTTATTCCTAGTTTCCTGCTTGGTATTCCTGTTTATGTACTTGTATTGGGAACTTCATGCAACGAAGCAAGTTCCTTACAAATAAATTGTTGACCAAGGGATATTGCAAGCATGGGCTTATAAAAAACATAATATACAGGAATAATTTGAATGACAAGCATTGCCACAAGCAGCAATACGAATAAAGCAGTGTTGCAATACCATATTTAATAGAAAGTTTAAGGTAATTATAACAGAAATTAAATGTAACATACCTTCTTTAAAACATCCTAAAATCTCCACTTTGAGTCGGTATGGGATGTTTTGGTTGATATTTTGTAGGAAGTCTATGATAAGTGTCTTAGTTTGATCTTTTGACGAAAAACTAACAGTTTCACTGGCGGGAAATTTCTGAAATGGAACCAAGGATCAACAACCTTTTACAATTTGTAAATTTGATATTGTAAAACCCAAAATCTATCTTGAGACAATGGATTAAATTTTTATAACTACAAGGCTTTGTTTCGATTTTTTCTACATGCCTTGAATGGTATCCAACAATATGTTAAAATTATATAGTGTTCGTTTCCATGGGAATCAACTACACCGGAAGATTTTAAATAGTTTTTAAAAATTAATAAACCATCCGTATATTTTTCTTCACAAACAATAATCTGACTTTTGGTTTTGTTTTTGTTAAGTTGGATTGACAATGCTCCATTTATTAACTGAATCTAGCACAGTAATTTTGCAATCATTCGTACCAATATCTACCTGTTATATACTTAGAATACGTACCTTTGAATCAAACAAGGCTGTAATAACACCGTCTTCATTTTTACCACTGACTTTAAAATAATCGACATTGCTTGCATCTGGATCGTTAAGCTTAACTGTGCCAATTATTGAATCAGATGGCAAAACGATAGTTACTCTGACTGTTGAAGCGTCTGATTGAAAGAAAGAAGATGTTGACGATCTTAGGTTCTCAATGTTTCCACTTGATCAGAAGCCTTAATATTTGACTTGGGATAAAACTGGATGCACTCATACCATCGGCAATGGTGCAAGGCAAGGAAGATGTTGTCTGTGAAACAGACGTCGTTGGTACGTAGGAGATGACGACACTGGTGTTGTCGGTGGCATTGAAGTTGTATGCACAGTAGTTGTTTGTGGCACTGACGTAGCAGCAGTGGTTGTTGGTGGCAATGACGTCGTTGGAGACACTGACGTCGTTGGTGATACTGACGTCGTTGGTGCAGTGGTTGTTGGTGACACTGACGAGGTTGGTGCAGTGGTTGTTGGTGATACTGACGAGGTTTGTGTAGTGGTTGTTTCTGAAAATTTGATTAAAATTTTGTCAGTGCATAGATTATATTTTGTTTCGAGAACCCTTTTTCTATCTAAGAAATTTTTTAATACAGCGACACGTCATTGTACATAATTTTACCATCAAATCCAGTCTCTGTTAATTTTTATAACTATTGGTATCACTCTATATTTATTCCTAGTTTCCTGTTGGTATTCCTGTTTATGTACTTGTATTGGGAACTTCATGCAACGAAGCAAGTTCCTTACAAATAAATTGTTGACCAAGGGATATTGCAAGCAGGGCTTATCAAAACATAATATACAGGAATAATTTGAATGACAAGCATTGCCACAAGCAGCAATACGAATAAGCAGTGTTGCAATACCATATTTAATAGAAAGTTTAAGGTAATTATAACAGAAATTAAATGTAACATACCTTCTTTAAAACATCCTAAAATCTCCACTTTGAGTCGGTATGGGATGTTTTGGTTGATCTTTTGTAGGAAGTCTATGATAAGTGTCTTAGTTTGATCTTTTGACGAAAAACTAACAGTTTCACTGGCGGGAAATTTCTGAAATGGAACCAAGGATCAACAACCTTTTACAATTTGTAAATTTGATATTGTAAAACCCAAAATCTATCTTGAGACAATGGATTAATTTTTATAACTACAAGGCTTTGTTTCGATTTTTTCTACATGCCTTGAATGGTATCCAACAATATGTTAAAATTATATAGTGTTCGTTTCCATGGGAATCAAACTACACCGGAAGATTTTAAATAGTTTTTAAAATTAATAAACCATCGTATATTTTTCTTTCACAAACAATAATCTGACTTTGATTTTGTTTTTGTTAAGTTGGATTGACAATGCTCCATTTATTAACTGAATCTAGCACAGTAATTTTGCAATCATTCGTACCAATATCTACCTGTTATTATACTTAGAATACGTACCTTTGAATCAAACAAGGCTGTAATAACACCGTCTTCATTTTTACCACTGACTTAAAATATCGACATTGCTTGCATCTGGATCGTTAAGCTTAACTGTGCCAATTATTGAATCAGATGGCAAAACGATAGTTACTCTGACTGTTGAAGCGTCTGATTGAAAGAAAGAAGATGTGACGATCTTAGGTTCTCAATGTTCCACTTGAATCAGAAGCCTTAATATTTTGACTTGGGATAAAACTGGATGCACTCATACCATCGGCAATGGTGCAAGGCAAGGAAGATTTGTCTGTGAAACAGACGTCGTTGGTACCGTAGGAGATGACGACACTGGTGTTGTCGGTGGCATTGAAGTTGTATGCACAGTAGTTGTTTGTGGCACTGACGTAGCAGCAGTGGTTGTTGGTGGCAATGACGTCGTTGGAGACACTGACGTCGTTGGTGATACGACGTCGTTGGTGACACTGACGTCGTTGGTGCATTGGTTGTTGGTGACACTGACGAGGTTGGTGCAGTGGTTGTTGGTGATACTGACGAGGTTTGTGTAGTGGTTGTTTCTGAAAATTTGATTAAAATTTGTCAGTGCATAGATATTATTTTGTTCGAGAACCCTTTTTCTATCTAAGAAATTTTTTAATACAGCGACACGTCATTGTACATAATTTTACCATCAAATCCAGTCTCTGTTAATTTTTATAACTATTGGTATCACTCTATATTTATTCCTAGTTTCCTGTTGGTATTCCTGTTTATGTACTTGTATTGGGAACTTCATGCAACGAAGCAAGTTCCTTACAAATAAATTGTTGACCAAGGGATATTGCAAGCATGGGCTTATCAAAACATAATATACAGGAATAATTTGAATGACAAGCATTGCCACAAGCAGCAATACGAATAAGCAGTGTTGCAATACCATATTTAATAGAAAGTTTAAGGTAATTATAACAGAAATTAAATGTAACATACCTTCTTTAAAACATCCTAAAATCTCCACTTTGAGTCGGTATGGGATGTTTTGGTTGATCTTTTGTAGGAAGTCTATGATAAGTGTCTTAGTTTTGATCTTTTGACGAAAAACTAACAGTTTCACTGGCGGGAAATTTCTGAAATGGAACCAAGGATCAACAACCTTTTACAATTTGTAAATTTGATATTGTAAAAACCCAAAATCTATCTTGAGACAATGATTAATTTTTATAACTACAAGGCTTTGTTTCGATTTTTTCTACATGCCTTGAATGGTATCCAACAATATGTTAAAATTATATAGTGTTCGTTTCCATGGGAATCAACTACACGGAAGATTTTAAATAGTTTTTAAAAATTAATAAACCATCGTATATTTTCTTCACAAACAATAATCTGACTTTTGGTTTTGTTTTGTTAAGTTGGATTGACAATGCTCCATTTATTAACTGAATCTAGCACAGTAATTTGCAATCATTCGTACCAATATCTACCTGTTATTATACTTAGAATACGTACCTTTGAATCAAACAAGGCTGTAATAACACCGTCTTCATTTTTACCACTGACTTTAAAATAATCGACATTGCTTGCATCTGGATCGTTAAGCTTAACTGTGCCAATTATTGAATCAGATGGCAAAACGATAGTTACTCTGACTGTTGAAGCGTTGATTGAAAGAAAGAAGATGTTGACGATCTTAGGTTCTCAATGTTTCCACTTGAATCAGAAGCCTTAATATTTTGACTTGGGATAAAACTGGATGCACTCATACCATCGGCAATGGTGCAAGGCAAGGAAGATGTTGTCTGTGAAACAGACGTCGTTGGTACCGTAGGAGATGACGACACTGGTGTTGTCGGTGGCATTGAAGTTGTATGCACAGTAGTTGTTTGTGGCACTGACGTAGCAGCAGTGGTTGGTGGCAATGACGTCGTTGGAGACACTGACGTCGTTGGTGATACTGACGTCGTTGGTGCAGTGGTGTTGGTGACACTGACGAGGTTGGTGCAGTGGTTGTTGGTGATACTGACGAGGTTTGTGTAGTGGTTGTTTCTGAAAATTTGATTAAAATTTTGTCAGTGCATAGATTATATTTTGTTTCGAGAACCTTTTTCTATCTAAGAAATTTTTTAATACAGCGACACGTCATTGTACATAATTTTACCATCAAATCCAGTCTCTGTTAATTTTTATAACTATTGGTATCACTCTATATTTATTCCTAGTTTCCTGTTGGTATTCCTGTTTATGTACTTGTATTGGGAACTTCATGCAACGAAGCAAGTTCCTTACAAATAAATTGTTGACCAAGGGATATTGCAAGCATGGGCTTATCAAAACATAATATACAGGAATAATTTGAATGACAAGCATTGCCACAAGCAGCAATACGAATAAGCAGTGTGCAATACCATATTTAATAGAAAGTTTAAGGTAATTATAACAGAAATTAAATGTAACATACCTTCTTTAAAACATCCTAAAATCTCCACTTTGAGTCGGTATGGGATGTTTTGGTTGATCTTTTGTAGGAAGTCTATGATAAGTGTCTTAGTTTGATTTTGACGAAAAACTAACAGTTTCACTGGCGGGAAATTTCTGAAATGGAACAAGGATCAACAACCTTTTACAATTTGTAAATTTGATATTGTAAAACCCAAAATCTATCTTGAGACAATGGATTAATTTTTATAACTACAAGGCTTTGTTTCGATTTTTTCTACATGCCTTGAATGGTATCCAACAATATGTTAAAATTATATAGTGTTCGTTTCCATGGGAATCAACTACACCGGAAGATTTTAAATAGTTTTTAAAAATTAATAAACCATCGTATATTTTTCTTCACAAACAATAATCTGACTTTTGATTTTGTTTTGTTAAGTTGGATTGACAATGCTCCATTTATTAACTGAATCTAGCACAGTAATTTTGCAATCATTCGTACCAATATCTACCTGTTATTATACTTAGAATACGTACCTTTGAATCAAACAAGGCTGTAATAACACCGTCTTCATTTTTACCACTGACTTTAAAATAATCGACATTGCTTGCATCTGGATCGTTAGCTTAACTGTGCCAATTATTGAATCAGATGGCAAAACGATAGTTACTCTGACTGTTGAAGCGTCTGATTGAAAGAAAGAGATGTTGACGATCTTAGGTTCTCAATGTTTCCACTTGAATCAGAAGCCTTAATATTTTGACTTGGGATAAAACTGGATGCACTCATACCATCGGCAATGGTGCAAGGCAAGGAAGATGTTGTCTGTGAAACAGACGTCGTTGGTACGTAGGAGATGACGACACTGGTGTTGTCGGTGGCATTGAAGTTGTATGCACAGTAGTTTGTTTGTGGCACTGACGTAGCAGCAGTGGTTGTTGGTGGCAATGACGTCGTTGGAGACACTGACGTCGTTGGTGATACTGACGTCGTTGGTGACACTGACGTCGTTGGTGCAGTGGTTGTTGGTGACACTGACGAGGTTGGTGCAGTGGTTGTTGGTGATACTGACGAGGTTTGTGTAGTGGTTGTTTCTGAAAATTTGATTAAAATTTTGTCAGTGCATAGATTATATTTTTGTTTCGAGAACCCTTTTCTATCTAAGAAATTTTTTAATACAGCGACACGTCATTGTACATAATTTTACCATCAAATCCAGTCTCTGTTAATTTTTATAACTATTGGTATCACTCTATATTTATTCCTAGTTTCCTGTTGGTATTCCTGTTTATGTACTTGTATTGGGAACTTCATGCAACGAAGCAAGTTCCTTACAAATAAATTGTTGACCAAGGGATATTGCAAGCATGGGCTTATCAAAACATAATATACAGGAATAATTGAATGACAAGCATTGCCACAAGCAGCAATACGAATAAGCAGTGTTGCAATACCATATTTAATAGAAAGTTTAAGGTAATTATAACAGAAATTAAATGTAACATACCTTCTTTAAAACATCCTAAAATCTCCACTTTGAGTCGGTATGGGATGTTTTGGTTGATCTTTTGTAGGAAGTCTATGATAAGTGTCTTAGTTTGATCTTTTGACGAAAAACTAACAGTTTCACTGGCGGGAAATTTCTGAAATGGAACCAAGGATCAACAACCTTTTACAATTTGTAAATTTGATATTGTAAAACCCAAAATCTATCTTGAGACAATGGATTAATTTTTATAACTACAAGGCTTTGTTTCGATTTTTTCTACATGCCTTGAATGGTATCCAACAATATGTTAAAATTATATAGTGTTCGTTTCCATGGGAATCAACTACACCGGAAGATTTTAAATAGTTTTTAAAAATTAATAAACCATCGTATATTTTTCTTCACAAACAATAATCTGACTTTTGATTTTGTTTTTGTTAAGTTGGATTGACAATGCTCCATTTATTAACTGAATCTAGCACAGTAATTTTGCAATCATTCGTACCAATATCTACCTGTTATTATACTTAGAATACGTACCTTTGAATCAAACAAGGCTGTAATAACACCGTCTTCATTTTTACCACTGACTTTAAAATAATCGACATTGCTTGCATCTGGATCGTTAAGCTTAACTGTGCCAATTATTGAATCAGATGGCAAAACGATAGTTACTCTGACTGTTGAAGCGTCTGATTGAAAGAAAGAAGATGTTGACGATCTTAGGTTCTCAATGTTTCCACTTGAATCAGAAGCCTTAATATTTTGACTTGGGATAAAACTGGATGCACTCATACCATCGGCAATGGTGCAAGGCAAGGAAGATGTTGTCTGTGAAACAGACGTCGTTGGTACCGTAGGAGATGACGACACTGGTTTGTCGGTGGCATTGAAGTTGTATGCACAGTAGTTGTTTGTGGCACTGACGTAGCAGCAGTGGTTGGTGGCAATGACGTCGTTGGAGACACTGACGTCGTTGGTGATACTGACGTCGTTGGTGCAGTGGTTGTTGGTGACACTGACGAGGTTGGTGCAGTGGTTGTTGGTGATACTGACGAGGTTTGTGTAGTGGTTGTTTCTGAAAATTTGATTAAAATTTTGTCAGTGCATAGATTATATTTTTGTTTCGAGAACCCTTTTTCTATCTAAGAAATTTTTTAATACAGCGACACGTCATTGTACATAATTTTACCATCAAATCCAGTCTCTGTTAATTTTTATAACTATTGGTATCACTCTATATTTATTCCTAGTTTCCTGTTGGTATTCCTGTTTATGTACTTGTATTGGGAACTTCATGCAACGAAGCAAGTTCCTTACAAATAATTGTTGACCAAGGGATATTGCAAGCATGGGCTTATCAAAACATAATATACAGGAATAATTTGAATGACAAGCATTGCCACAAGCAGCAATACGAATAAGCAGTGTTGCAATACCATATTTAATAGAAAGTTTAAGGTAATTAAAACAGAAATTAAATGTAACATACCTTCTTTAAAACATCCTAAATCTCCACTTTGAGTCGGTATGGGATGTTTTGGTTGATCTTTTGTAGGAAGTCTATGATAAGTGTCTTAGTTTGATCTTTTGACGAAAAACTAACAGTTTCACTGGCGGAAATTTCTGAAATGGAACCAAGGATCAACAACCTTTTACAATTTGTAAATTTGATATTGTAAAACCCAAAATCTATCTTGAGACAATGAATTAATTTTTATAACTACAAGGCTTTGTTTCGATTTTTTCTACATGCCTTGAATGGTATCCAACAATATGTTAAAATTATATAGTGTTCGTTTCCATGGGAATCAACTACACCGGAAGATTTTAAATAGTTTTTAAAAATTAATAAACCATCGTATATTTTTCTTCACAAACAATAATCTGACTTTTGATTTTGTTTTTGTTAGTTGGATTGACAATGCTCCATTTATTAACTGAATCTAGCACAGTAATTTTGCAATCATTCGTACCAATATCTACCTGTTATTATACTTAGAATACGTACCTTTGAATCAAACAAGGCTGTAATAACACCGTCTTCATTTTACCACTGACTTTAAAATAATCGACATTGCTTGCATCTGGATCGTTAAGCTTAACTGTGCCAATTATTGAATCAGATGGCAAAACGATAGTTACTCTGACTGTTGAAGCGTCTGATTGAAAGAAAGAAGATGTTGACGATCTTAGGTTCTCAATGTTTCCACTTGAATCAGAAGCCTTAATATTTTGACTTGGGATAAAACTGGATGCACTCATACCATCGGCAATGGTGCAAGGCAAGGAAGATGTTGTCTGTGAAACAGACGTCGTTGGTACCGTAGGAGATGACGACACTGGTGTTGTCGGTGGCATTGAAGTTGTATGCACAGTAGTTGTTTGTGGCACTGACGTAGCAGCAGTGGTTGTTGGTGGCAATGACGTCGTTGGAGACACTGACGTCGTTGGTGATACTGACGTCGTTGGTGACACTGACGTCGTTGGTGCAGTGGTTGTTGGTGACACTGACGAGGTTGGTGCAGTGGTTGTTGGTGATACTGACGAGGTTTGTGTAGTGGTTGTTTCTGAAAATTTGATTAAAATTTTGTCAGTGCATAGATTATATTTTGTTTCGAGAACCCTTTTTCTATCTAAGAAATTTTTTAATACAGCGACACGTCATTGTACATAATTTTACCATCAAATCCAGTCTCTGTTAATTTTTATAAGTATTGGTATCACTCTATATTTATTCCTCGTTTCCTGTTGGTATTCCTGTTTATGTACTTGTATTGGGAACTTCATGCAACGAAGCAAGTTCCTTACAAATAAATTGTTGACCAAGGGATATTGCAAGCATGGGCTTATCAAAACATAATATACAGGAATAATTTGAATGACAAGCATTGCCACAAGCAGCAATACGAATAAGCAGTGTTGCAATACCATATTTAATAGAAAGTTTAAGGTAATTATAACAGAAATTAAATGTAACATAACCTTCTTTAAAACATCCTAAAATCTCCACTTTGAGTCGGTATGGGATGTTTTGGTTGATCTTTTGTAGGAAGTCTATGATAAGTGTCTTAGTTTGATCTTTTGACGAAAAACTAACAGTTTCACTGGCGGGAAATTTCTGAAATGGAACCAAGGATCAACAACCTTTTACAATTTGTAAATTTGATATTGTAAAACCCAAAATCTATCTTGAGACAATGAATTAATTTTTATAACTACAAGGCTTTGTTTCGATTTTTTCTACATGCCTTGAATGGTATCCAACAATATGTTAAAATTATATAGTGTTCGTTTCCATGGGAATCAACTACACCGGAAGATTTTAAATAGTTTTTAAAAATTAATAAACCATCGTATATTTTTCTTCACAAACAATAATCTGACTTTTGATTTTGTTTTTGTTAAGTTGGATTGACAATGCTCCATTTATTAACTGAATCTAGCACAGTAATTTTGCAATCATTCGTACCAATATCTACCTGTTATTATACTTAGAATACGTACCTTTGAATCAAACAAGGCTGTAATAACACCGTCTTCATTTTTACCACTAACTTTAAAATAATCGACATTGCTTGCATCTGGATCGTTAAGCTTAACTGTGCCAATTATTGAATCAGATGGCAAAACGATAGTTACTCTGACTGTTAAAGCGTCTGATTGAAAGAAAGAAGATGTTGACGGTCTTAGGTTCTCAATGTTTCCACTTGAATCAGAAGCCTTAATATTTTGACTTGGAATAAAACTGGATGCACTCATACCATCGGCAATGGTGCAAGGCAAGGAAGATGTTGTCTGTGAAACAGACGTCGTTGGTACCGTAGGAGATGACGACACTGGTGTTGTCGGTGGCATTGAAGTTGTATGCACAGTAGTTGTTTGTGGCACTGACGTAGCAGCAGTGGTTGTTGGTGGCACTGACGTCGTTGGAGACACTGACGTCGTTGGTGATACTGACGTCGTTGGTGATACTGACGTCGTTGGTGACACTGACGTCGTTGGTGCAGTGGTTGTTGGTGGACACTGACGAGGTTTGTGCAGTGGTTGTTGGTGATACTGACGAGGTTTGTGTAGTGGTTGTTTCTGAAAATTTTATTAAAATTTTGTCAGTGCATAGATTATATTTTTGTTTCGAGAACCCCTTTTCTATCTAAGAAATTTTTTGATACAGCGACACGTCATTGTACATAATTTTACCATCAAATCCAGTCTCTGTTAATTTTTATAACTATTGGTATCACTCTATATTTATTCCTCGTTTCCTGTTGGTATTCCTGTTTATGTACTTGTATTGGGAACTTCATGCAACGAAGCAAGCTCCTTACAAATAAATTGTTGACCCTGGGATATTGCAAGCATGGGCTTCTCATTGCCCTCAAAAAGTTGTATGGGTCATTATGGTATTGTTGACAAGTATAATGCCTCTGTGTTAAACGTTGTTCTGGCTTTATTTGACCTCTCATATTCCATATTTTTATATTTGTGTTTGATTTCTAGGTTGAAGTTTCTGTTGCCTAATTATTTTTTCTATGTTTACAAATGATACCTTTATCTATGATGTTGTCATGTCACTTTCAATTAAAACATAAAGTTACCTTTGTTTTTCTGTGATTAATGTGAGTCACATGGTATGTTCGTTATTTTCACATCCAAAGAGTCCTATAATACATCATTGAATATCTCCCTAGCTCAGTTGGTAGAGTGCTCGCTCCGTAAGTGGGAGGTCGTTTGTTCGATCCCCGGCCGGGTCTGACCCAAGACTTGAAAGTGGGTAGTGATTGTTCTTTCGCCAAGCACTCGGCATTACAAAATGAAAGTCGTGGTTCTTTCGAATGGGAACTTAAAATAAATGAGGTCCCGTGTCACGGTGGGCTTGGCACGCTAAAGAACCCTGCTGTATAATGCCATCAGCGCAACGCACAGGCAAAATTTCTGCACCTTCGCCTATAGCTGGCGACGTCTCGATATAAGTGAAATATTCTTGACTGGGACGTTAAACACCATTACTCAACTCCTAGACCGACTGGGACTGTCCTAATCCCAATCAGGAAATACAACAATAGTTACATTTGTTTTATTATCTTTTTTCGTTGACGCCAAAAAGCAAACAGAAATAAAAAAAATAAAATGCAAACCAAACTCTTTTTGGACAATAGAAATAAAATCAAATTACCTTTTAAACAACCCAAAACATTGATTTGGATTTCATAGTCTTTATTCACATCTTGTTTCTTTGAAAAATTTAATATCAATGTTTGCACCTCCAGACCATCAGTAAATACAGCGGATTCATTCGCATCAAACTAAAATTAAAGTATGTAAACAATTATTATGAAAACCAAAAACAAAAACACGAATTAATTTCCAAATCATAATCCAAAAGAAAATTTAAAAAAAATTGAAACTGGCACTTCAGTTAAACATGTGGACATCCACAAGGGAAGTGACGCTGGGTGCTCCGGAAAGGTAAGAGCCTTGCTTCCTGTTTAGCAAGCTTTACCCGTTACGTGACATCCACAAGGGAAGAATTACCGGTTACTCGGGAAAGGTAATAGTATCGCCTCCTGTTCGCCACGTGTAAAATCGAGCTTTAGAATGATATGGACAAATGAAGTTAATGTTTTTTAATGTATATAGGCATCATGAGTATATGTAATATTGTGATGTAATTAAACTATTTGTGGGCCTTGAAAAAGCTTGGTTTGTAATATCCCTGAGCCAACAAGCTATTCGTAAGCAGTTTTGCTTTGTTGTATAAAGTGTTTCACGCAATTTGACATGGGTTTGAATGACAAAAAAAAGAAGGGACCTTATATTAACTATGTCCCGTGTCACGGCGGGCAGGTTAACCAACCCTTCCTGCATAATGTTTTGAACGCACTTCAAAGGTCTAACTCTCTACCACTTCACGTATTGCTGGTAATATCTCGATTTAAATGAAATGATCTGACAGGAACTAAAACCCCAATTCAATTTAATCAATCAAAACAATTTTAAAAGTAGAACAGTAGCTTTTGTAGGTTGCTTAGTAATATTTACTTTAAATTGTCGTTTATATAATCACGCCGTCTTCCCCTGCATCTGCATTGTCACATGACGAGACACTTGCTGTGTTGCGAGAATAACTTGTTCTATGTTCAATTTTGATACTGAAAAATACTTACGTTAAAACTTCCATGTTCACATTGAATTTCTATGACTGTACCATTCGTTAACTCAGCAGTAATGGTAAATGTCCCAATGTTACTGTCATTGGCATTGTTAATGTTGATTTCACCCACTTGGAAATAGTAAGGCAATGACACGTTGATTTGTAACTGGCTGTCAGAAGATTTGAATGGATCGTCAAACAAAGGTATTACTGTACCAGAACCACTTTCATCGCTGTATTTTATCTGATTCTGTGATACAATACCGTTGTTCATTGCATTGTAATCCGTACATGGAGCTGATGTGGCTAAAAATGCAGTTGAAGAAAAATTTAATTATCACATTATCGTTAAACATATGGCGTCTCAAAGATTGTCTCCTGTATATGACGTCACACAGTTCAATATTCATTTCATTTCCCTTTTTGATTTAAAAAATATCGCGGGTTTAGATACTAAACAGAAAATTCTATTCATTCCGAAGCACCCGGTCTCACTTTCCTTGAAAATTACGCGTTTTAATATACCGGATTTTTTGTTAATTGTTTTTAATTTTTGAATTGTGATTGTAGCATGGATAGTATGGTTTGTTTTTTATTTGTAACTTTAAAACATTTACTTTGAAACAACCATCGCAACCAAAACAAAAGAAAACATATGATACAAATGTTAATAGTACATGATAAAATTATAGAAATAGTCAAATTGCATAAAAGACGAAGCCTTCTGTGCAAAAATTTGAGACGGTTCATTGTATTTTGCAAGTTCATAAAGACTTGTACATTGGAAAATTACCTTGTTTCTTTTATAAAAAATAATTTTATTGCCGTCTCACATTTTTCATGTTAATTTGAAAAGAATTTCGAAATACACCGTTGGTACACCTTCTCATAAAAATGGGTCGGTTCCTGTCAGTCAACCAGAGCATTTGACATCTGACGTCATCACGTCAGTGCGTGGAGCAATGTCTCTATGAAGTGGCAAAGTATAGTCGGTGTCAAATACCTTATTGAAGGAAAGATATTGCAATTATAAATATTTCATGAACAAAAATTATGTCAGAACCATTTTGGCATATCGGATTGGCACATGCGGTAGTTGTCGGTAGCCCTAGTAAAACCTATTCCACAACAGCGGTATTGACACTTCACCATTCAATCAACAACAAAAACGTCCATGTTTAAATCACAAAGAGGTTATGTATCAAACAATAAGATTCCAATCCATGTCCAAACCACAATCCCAAAGCAAAGTAAAACTTTGAAACTGACAAGTTAGGTTATACACGTGAACTTTTACCAGGCAAGTGAGGCCAGGTGCTCCGGAACGGTCGGTACCCCCTGTTTAGCTAGCTACACCCGCCACGTGTGTAATCAAAATGGAGAATGAAAGGAGCATTGAACGAAGTTAATGTAATTATAATACTTGTAGTAGTTGTCCTTGTATGTAACACAAGTCGCACAGGTCTCTTCTAATTTGATTGAATGGGTTTTTACGTCCCTGTCAGGAATATTTCACTCATATCGAGACGTCACCAGCTTAAGGTGAGTTGACAGAAATGTTTACCTTTGCAGTGCGCTCAGAGCAATGTTCACGGAGGGTTCATTAACGTGCCACGCCTGTCGTGACACGGGGCCTTGTTCACAAAGGGTTCATTAACGTGCCACGCCTGTCGTGACACGGGGCCTTGTTCACGGAGGGTTCATTAACGTGTCACGCCTGTCGTGACACGAGGCCTCGGTTTCCACGCCTGTCGTGACACGGGGCCTTGTTCACGGAGGGTTCATTAACGTGCCACGCCTGTCGTGACACGGGGCCTTGTTCACGGAGGGTTCATTAACGTGTCACGCCTGTCGTGACACGAGGCCTCGGTTTCCACGCCTGTCGTGACACGGGGCCTCGGTTTCCACGCCTGTCGTGACACGGGGCCTTGTTCACGGAGGGTTCATTAACGTGCCACGCCTGTCGTGACACGGGGCCCTGTTCACGGAGGGTTCATTAACGTGCCACGCCTGTCGTGACACGGGGCCTTGTTCACGGAGGGTTCATTAACGTGTCACGCCTGTCGTGACACGAGGCCTCGGTTTCCACGCCTGTCGTGACACGGGGCCTTGTTCACGGAGGGTTCATTAACGTGCCACGCCTGTCGTGACACGGGGTCTTGTTCACGGAGGGTTCATTAACGTGCCACGCCTGTCGTGACACGGGGCCTTGGTTTTTAAAGTCTCTAACAAAGGACCCCGTGACTTTCATTTCTAAATGTCAAGTGCTTGGAGAAAGAATAGTTAGTCACTACAGTTTTTCAAGTCTTGGTTACACTCGACCAGGGTTCGAACTCACGACCTCTCACATAGGTACCGTAGTGGTGTACTTATTTGACTTGCTGATAATTACAATATTATATTTATATATATTTCAGCTTCATTATCATACGTACTGGTCGATGTTCCAGTTGTTGTGACGCTAGAAGTTACTGAAGTCGTTGTCATGGTTACTGTCAAAACAGAAAATATTAGATGAAGTGATAGGTCGAATAAAAGATAACAATGTTTATCATATTATATTTAATTTTTTGATTGTGTCGTAAATCCATACAATTCTTAATACATATGTTTATTCTTAAAATAAAGTTTTTGCAGTAGGACCTGAAAGTAAATCTATTAGTTGTTAAAATGATTATAATGATTATTATATCTCGTAAAACCATGCATTTTTAATTATTACATATTTTCTGAAAATTAAAATCACCTTTGCATTAAAACCTGAAAATAAAGAATAAAACTATTGTTAGAATGATTGTGTTCTGAAACAATGAATTTCAATAAAGAAATGAAAATATTATTTTAAATATTATAATTAAATTCTTGTTTAAATGATCCTGAAACTATAATCCATTTTCCATAATTAAGTGCAATAATTGTTGAAAGATTTAAAATAAATGAAATACTTACTACATTTAAATGCATCTGCAAATAGAACTCAATATTTATACTATAAATAACTTAAATCATTGTTAAACATACCTGCATTAGGTTGGAATTTAGAGTTACCTGGACATACGGCCATTTTGATCACACATTTGGTTCAATAACGAGATATTTTGGAGTGTACAGTGAAGTGTTGGGTTGGAAATTATCAAACTTTATCTGAAATAAATTTTAAACTAAAAGAAACTCATATTACTGGTTTTATTACATACTTACCTCTATAGCACTTACTTACTCCAAAATCAAAAAAGTTACCAGATCGACTCCTTAAATTTTCTGGACATATATCGTAATCTTTTGTAACATGTGTATGGATCGCCAGGAACAATTTCAGCTCAATCTGTTATTTGAATTTTAGCATACTACTGGTTTCAACTTTGGTATATTTAGTTCACATGGCGGAAAACTTGACACCGATTGATGAACCTTTAGACAAGGCCCATAGTATGAAGATACCTGAAATTGAACGGAAAAAATGAACCATATTAAATAATATTTATTATTACTAAAACATCGCCTCATGGATTGCAGTCACATTCTTCAAAAAAGGACAATATTTTCAATGACCTTATTTTAAAAGAAGATGAACTATTGCCGTTCGAAATTCTACACACTCAATAAATTTTGAACTAAGAAGACTGCCATTGTACATTAGGTAATTAACCCTTAATACTGTAGAAGAAAATACATATATTAACGATCTTCAAGTCGACTCCTGTACCACAAAAGAAATGGTTAGCTTTCCTCGAGGCAGAAACTGTGAAAATAGTTTAGAAAATTAACACCAATCGTTACTGTTTCATCTAATGCCATGGCACTAGAAAATATTATTATAAAATATGGCTATAGTCCTCCGAAACACAGATTTTTTTTTTCTTTTTTGTAATTACTAATATAGCTTCTTAACTTAATTACATTACTGACCAACTTTACAACATTAATTAAGATTTTCTTTAACTGGCAAATTTCAGCAAACTATGTTGGAACATTAATTAATACGCATTTTTGAAATAATGAAACATATTTATAAACTTTCAAAGTAGTCTTCAGATTGACACTCTAAATTCCTGAATATTTTAACAATAGTCGAAAAAATTAAGATTAAAATTTGACAGATTTTAATTTTAAGATTTAAGAAATTCTGTTTGTTAAGGAACGATTGTGAAACTGGGGTCAGCTCGAATCTGGAATAACATGGACCAATACCTGATTGATTTGTGTTTACAATGTATCAGTCACATAAAACATATAAAACCAAAGTAAATGTTGTTTAGGTTGCTGAGTATACATGGTTTATAAACAATTTTTTTTATTTATTTCATGATTTTAACATGTTTTACATGTAGAAACAAATTAAACCATTTAAACACTTATGTGCTCACACATGACAGAATACAGGTTGATTAGTATTAAATATACACAGTTTAAAAATCTTATCAAATATCAAGAATCAAATGTAAATACAATCGAACCTCCTTTAAAGGCCCGGCCACACCGCAAGAACTTTGCTGGAGCGTTCCTGGAGCGGTGAAAAAAAATTCATCACCGCTCGTTACCGTTCACCAAAAGTTGGCCCCCGTTAAGGCAACGCCGTATACGCTCGGCCACCGCTTATGGTCCCTCCTACCGCTCCGAACGTTTTGAGCTGCACAAAATATTGCGAGCGGTGAGGAGCGGGCAATTTTCCGCACCTGCAAGGTTCACCACCGCTCCAATAACGCCCAGTCAAAGTTTGGCACCGCTAGACGCAAGTTCATGGACGCTTGAAGCAGCGGTCCATTGCGGTGATGAACTTTGGTTTGGCGTTGGTATGGAGGTGTCGGAGCGGGACCAGAATGTGGCTATAAATACGGGGAGAAAAGGACAGAAGCCCATTTAGAATCGAGCTGACGTTGAGTGCAGACCTCACGTAAATAGAAGTTGCTCAAAGTTACAGTAAAACTGTACTACCATGGATGCTTAGAGACTTATGATTGGCGCACAAGTCCGGCAGCAGAATCAGAACCTCTTTAGATTGCAGCAAGCTGTTGACAGAAGGAGAAGAGAGAAAAGAAGGAGAGACAGAGTTGTGTGGGTCAGGTAGTGGATACTGAGAAGGCCTGAACATGGACTGTATGACAAGTTGATGGTGTAGCTGAGGAATGAGGATCCACGACCCTTCCAGCACTTCATGGGGATGCCACCAGCCATGTTTGATGAAGTTGTACAGAGGCTGACCCCCAGATTGACCAAGCAAGACATCAATTACCGAGCAAGCCTGGAACCTGGTCTCAAAGTGGCAATCACCCAACGGCACCTGGCCTCTGGTAATACCTACAGAAACATGCAATACGCCTGGAGGGTTCCCCACAACACCATCAGTGTGGTAGTCAGAGAAGTGGTAAAGGCCATCATTTAGGAGTACACAGATGAACTCTTGTTTTGCCCAACAACTGAACAAGGATGGAGAGACCTGGCTGACCAATGATACCAGAGATGTAACTTTCCCCACCTAGTTGGTGCCATTGATGGCAAGCACGTGGCCTGTAAAGCTCCTCGTAACTCTGGCTCCGAATTCTACAACTACAAAGGCTTTTTCAGCGTGATCCTGTATCCCATGGTTAATGCTTACTACAAGTTGACCTACATTGACCTATCAGGCAATGGCTCATCCTCAAACGCTCGGATCTTCAACGAAAGTGATCTCCATCGTTGGCTGGACCAAAACAGGATTAATGCCTTTCCTCAGCCAGACCCCCTACCCAATGACAATCAGGATGTGCCTTACTTCATCATCGGGGATGACGCCTTCTCATTGCGAACCTAGCTCATGAAGCCGTACAGCACCAGAGACCTCACCAATGAAGAGGGCATCTTCAATTTTAGCATTTCCAGGGCAAGACGGGTCGTGTAGAACGCCTTCGGCATTCTGGCCAACAGGTTCCAGATTCTTCTTACCACCTAGTCCGACTAATCAGCCCACTAAACCCCCATTTTAATTTTTGAGTTTTCGGGGGACAAATCCCCAAAAAGTAACAGAAATTAAAATGAGAGTTTAATGGGCTGATTAGTTGGACTACCCACCACAATGCAACATCACCATGAAACTGTCAGAACCATCGTGGAAGCTTGCTGCATCCTCCACAACCTGATGCGCACCCGCTTCCCAATGCTCCGGAACAGACTTGTGGACCGTGCACAACCAGATGGGAACCTGCAACCTGGGGCATGGAGAGAAGGACGGAACTTGGAGGACACTGTCCTTGTGCAAGGCCCTAACACAGCCTCACGTGATGGGAAGAGGCAACGAAGCCTACTCAAGCATTGGTGCAACTCCCCAACAGGATCAGTGGACTGGCAAGAGAAATGGTGGCTATCAACTGAACACTGCAGAACACTGAGGAGACACTTGTGCACTGTACATATTATATATGCTCATGTTTATTACTTTGTTGTAAATGTTATTTGACATTGTTAAAGGAACTCGAACGATAATAGGGCTCCGCAGTCAAAAGCAACCCCCGCCGAGTCAACGCCCGCATGCGCAGAACGCCGCTCTATCAACGCTCAACCAACGCTTTTCGATTTTTTCCCATTTTGTGCGCGGTGACGAGCGTTATCGAAATTCGGTCCCCTCTCCCTACCGTTCAAGGAACGCTCTAACAAATGTATGTTGATTATTTCTTCTCTAATGCGACTGAAATGAAACACATTGGAGTGAACGCTGCGAACTCTTTCCATGAAAGTAGATTTTACTATTTATCGTTAGTAGTAGATTTAATGAAATTGGGCTGTTCAATTTTCTTCATTGGAATAATTAATTTTTATAAATGAAATCTATGCCACAGCCATTGTTCACGCCAGATAGAATAAAGTGTGAAAATTGAGTGAGAGGAACATGGAACTATGGGACGTCAAAAATGTTCAGGCAATTCTGGACACAGAGACATCATACGTATCACAATACTATTATGACGCCTATAAAACTTTTTGAGGGTCCTGCTAAGCCTAGGCTTTTATTCATATCCCCGGGCTTCATAGTGATTATTGAACATTGCAATTAAACCAAACCGAAGATTTTATTTTTTGGGTTATATTATATATTTTACTGGCCAATTGATAGCTTTAATTTTTAAATTTAAATGTTAATTTGGAAGAAAACAAAACTTACTTTATTTTTTATTAAAATGTGCTTTTTTGTATTTTGTGTGACATCTTAAATTTTTTGAAATGTATAAATTCAAACGCAAAACAAGCATAAGAAACTAAACATATAAACTATTTTATGGATTTAGAATCTATTTTAAAATCAGAATTAAACATTTCGCTGATAAATTAGTTAAATTTAAATCACTAACCTTGCTGGTGGATACGAACACATCGTCAATATAGACTACCATGGTTCTTGTTCTGAGATTCACGTGTATCTTCAGCACCCTTAAAGCAGACCAAATGCCGCTCACAAAAATCGCAAACTGCTTTTTATTCGTCAGACAGCGCAACACGTTTCGGTCATATGACATATTTTTAAAAAAATTCCATTGATTAGGTGGCAAGATACAAATGATCTGTAATAAAGATATAATGGACGCAAAAAAACAAATACCTTACTTTGCAAATTTGTTATTGTTTATTCAAATCAATTAGTTTTCTCAAAAACTGACGAGCATAGCGACATCTTATCAATACAAACACGTGTCACACCGAAATGTCTGTGTGACATCTTAAGAGTAATTGTCTCTATCGATGCTTTGACCAAATGTAGATAATTTACAGATCCTAGTGATACGTGGAAATTGATTTAACGTTACAAATAAATCGGTACATTACTACTTAAAAAAAACTTACACGTCAAATGGCATGGTCACGAATGATTTAATTTATTCTAAATTGATGGAAAACTAATTGTAAAATCGTTCGAACATTTTGAAGGACGTCTGCATTTATTTTGAAATTATTAGATGTGTTTAATTTTAATTTCTCGAGTATCTTGCCCCAGTTAATTAACATAAAAGTTACCAATAGGTGATATAGTCATTACGGTGGTTTGGTAATATTTTGTTAAGATAGAAGGTAATACAACAATTATTTTGAATAAAATTTTTAGCCATGTATATTTTACTTTTTGTGTAAAACGATTATCAAATGCTGTTCAAACGTTAATAAGTATTTTATTCCTCATACTCCGTGTTCCTTTCATTTTCAATATTGTGCACACATGTGGCGTGTGTAGCTAGCCAAATAGGAGGTACTTCCCCTTCCGTAGCATCAGGACACACTTCCTTGGTAAATTCGTTTCTTTAACATCATTGCCAGTTGTGAAGTTTGTCAAGTAGTTTTTTAAGTATTGAATTGTGATATGGACAAGCTCAAAGGGTTGGTGTGTTAGTCCAGTCAATCTACAGTTTCACCTCAAACTAATTGCAAAGAAAAATTTTGTTACTGAAACCATCTTATATACATAAAATGTTTATGGTAAAAATCTACTAAACTCTGATGGGGAAACTCCTTTTTTGGAGGAATTTTAATTTTTTTATTGGGTTTTCTATAGGCGAGGGAGATAATTCTTATAAAACAGGTTGGGTTTTAGTCCCCTTATTATTTTATATTTTAACAAAATGTAAAGGAAACACACCGGAATTAATCAATCATAATCGTTTTCAAATATACATTTAACATTTCTGATCTCATTTTGAGTTAAATGATCAGCACATTTTAATTTGGTTGCAATTTATAATTAGTTTGTCAGATATTAATATTTCTAGTAAAGAAGAGTTAATAGCAGAAAACCCAGAGTAATGCTGTAGAAATATCGAAAAATTACGTTTTAAACCTGAAATACATTACAGTTATTGATCATTTGTCTGCATATTAAAATATATCTAAGGTTTATTGATTTTTTTTCAACTTTTCACAATTCCTTTGTAAATGTTTTGCATAGTGTTTCAACAAAATATTTTAATTTTACATAGCATATATATACATATAACATTCAAAATTGTCGTAATTCCATATCATACCAGTTTTAATTTTTACAGCACTAGACGGCCGTTTCGGAATACAATTCCTCATCAGTAGTGCTTGGACCAAAATTATGAAACCAAAATTTTTTGAAGATGTTGAAAACTTACCCAAAGGACCAAAATATGTTTTACCAAATTAAGCTAAGGAAATACTTTGCATGAGGGAGTATACCTTAGTTTTTGAGAAATTTCAAATTTTAACTTTCAGGAAATTTAGACAATTATAGTATATTTCTGACAATAATACAAAATTATTGCCTACTGAAATTTTAGATTGTTCTTCATTTAGTAGCTGAGACGTTTTTGAGAAAAAAAATTATGTTAAATTCAGGCTCACAGTACAGTTATCTCTTTTTCTATAGAAAATACTATTGACAACTTTAATTGGCAAAATAGCCAAATTCCAATGAAATGAAATATGTTTTTTATATAGTGAATAATAACATCTTTCCTGAAAACAATCACATGAAAATCTTTTCTGTTGCAAGTTTGATCCTATTTTTCATAGATTAGCTGGATACATATATGATACTCTCTCATGAAAAGTATTTCCTTAGCTTTTGGTAAAATATATTTTGGCCCTTTTGGTAATCGTTTCAACATCATGAAAACAATTATGGTTTTATTATTTTGGTTCAAGAAATTGTATTCCGAAAAGGCCGTCTAGTGTTGTAAAATTAAAGCTGGTAT
Source organism: Anadara kagoshimensis (assembly GCA_021292105.1). Lineage (NCBI taxonomy): Eukaryota > Metazoa > Mollusca > Bivalvia > Arcoida > Arcidae > Anadara > Anadara kagoshimensis. The sequence goes on along the minus strand of CM037872.1, from coordinate 41,038,205 downwards.
AATATGTAATGACAATCATGAATAGCTATAATGCTCATTCACACTTCATTCGACCAATCATATTTGTACTTTTTACTTTTATGTGTATGTGCTATGGTTCTACTTCTTCGATGGTATTAGTAATGCTTTGATTGCGGGTTTTGGTACAAAGAAGTTTAAAAAAAACTTACACTTGCAATATGTTAGGGGTGACTTGTGGCTTGCAATTATGTAAGAAATTGAATATCTCCAATCAATCCAGAGATGATGTGATATTTGATTTATATTACTACCTATTGTTTTGGTCCAGTAGACATTTCCTAACTCATTCATACAAAGTAATCTCTCAGTAGCTCGTACTATTTTGTAGTTGGCGCTTGTCAGCTTCCATAGATTTGTAACGTCTCAGAAGCTCATAATGAGGATATGCTATTTTATATTTGGCGCTTGTCAGCTTCCATAGATTTGTAACGTCTCGATAGCTCGTAATGAGGATATGCTATTTTTATAGTTGGCGCTTGTCAGCTTCCATAGATTTGTAACGTCTCGATAGCTCGTAATGAGGATAAACTATCTTTATAGTTGGCGCTTGTCAGCTTCCATAGATTTGTAACGTCTCGATAGCTCGTAATGAGGATATTCTATTTTATAGTTGGCGCTTGTCAGCTTCCATAGATTTGTAACGTCTCAGAAGCTCATGATGGATATACTTTTTTTATAGTTGGCGCTTGTCAGCTTCCATAGATTTGTAACGTCTCGATAGCTCGTAATGAGGATAAACTATCTTTATAGTTGGCGCTTGTCAGCTTCCATAGATTTGTAACGTCTCGATAGCTCGTAATGAGGATATACTATTTTTATAGTTGGCGCTTGTCAGCTTCCATAGATTTGTAACGTCTCAGAAGCTCATGATGAGATATACTATTTTTATATTTGGCGCTTGTCAGCTTCCATAGATTTGTAACGTCTCGATAGCTCGTAATGAGGATAAACTATCTTTATAGTTGGCACTTGTCAGCTTCCATAGATTTGTAACGTCTCGATAGCTCGTAATGAGGATAAACTATCTTTATAGTTGGCGCTTGTCAGCTTCCATAGATTTGTAACGTCTCGATAGCTCGTAATGAGGATATACTATTTTTATAGTTGGCGTTTGTCAGCTTCATAGATTTTAACGTCTCGATAGCTCATAATGAGGATATACTATTTTTATAGTTGGCGCATGTCAGCTTCCATAGATTTGTTTAGCTTGCATTTGCTAGCATGAATGAATTAAATAACAGCATTCAATAAAAAATAAGTTGGCAATAGCAAAGATCGTGAAACAACAAACAAAGGTCCGTATTAAAAAAAGAAGGCGTCAACCGCAAAAAAATAGGACCCATGATCAAATCGCAGTCCCAAATCCAACTCTGGACGCTCCGAAGTATGAAGCACCTCCTGTCTAGCTGGATAAACCTGCCACGTGAAAAGTAAAAATTGAGAAAGAAAGAACATGGAACTATGGGATACAAAATATAACCAGGATAAATTTGGCCACAGAGACACCATACGTACCAACAATTATGTAATACCGACGGTATTAAAACTTTTTGCGGGCTCTAATAAGCCTTAGCATAAATGAGACCACTTGTGATGGAACTCATGGATTTGAAAAGGTACTATTTATATAACAAGCCAATGGTGTGGTTCAAGTACTTTTATCGAGCCCATACCAATTATGGACTTGGCAGAATGAAACAAGGGGTTCGTTTTTCATCAAATTAACGGGATATAGACATGTTGGACTGTAGTTACTTAAAGGCACTCAATTGATCCCTCAAGGGAACAAGTAACAGTGGCCTTTATGGGTAGGTTGCCTTTATATACAGGTTCAAATAATGTGAACAATGAACAATTGGTATACAATTCTACTGGATGGCATTTATAAGCAGGTAACCTTTATATACAGGTTCGAATTATATACATAAAGAACAATTGGGATACAATTCTACTGGATGGCATTTATAAGCAGGTGACCTTTATATACAGGTTCAAATGATATACATAAAGAACAATTGGGATACAATTCTACTGGATGGCATTTATAAGCAGGTGACCTTTATATACAGGTTCAAATGATATACATAAAGAACAATTGGGATACAATTCTACTGGATGGCATTTATAAGCAGGTAACCTTATATACAGGTTCAAATGATATACATAAAGAACAATTGGGATACAATTCTACTGGATGGCATTTATAAGCAGGTGACCTTTATATACAGGTTCAAATGATATACATAAAGAACAATTGGGATACAATTCTACTGGATGGCATTTATAAGCAGGTAACCTTTATATACAGGTTCGAATTATATACATAAAGAACAATTGGGATACAATTCTACTGGATGGCATTTATAAGCAGGTGACCTTTATATACAGGTTCAAATGATATACATAAAGAACAATTGTGATACAATTCTACTGGATGGGCTTTATAAGCAGGTGACCTTTATATACAGGTTCAAATGATATACATAAAGAACAATTGTGATACAATTCTACTGGATGGCATTTATAAGCAGGCGACCTTTATATACAGGTTCAAATGATATACATAAAGAACAATTGTGATACAATTCTACTGGATGGGCTTTATAAGCAGGTGACCTTTATATACAGGTTCAAATGATATACATTAAGGACAATTGGGATACAATTCTACTGGATGGGCTTTATAAGCAGGTAACCTTTATATACAGGTTCAAATGATATACATTAAGGACAATTGGGATACAATTCTACTGGATGGGCTTTATAAGCGGGTGGTCTTTATATACAGGTTCAAATGATATACATTAAGGACAATTGGGATACAATTCTACTGGATGGGCTTTATAAGCAGGTAACCTTTATATACAGGTTCAAATGATATACATTAAGGACAATGGGATACAATTCTACTGGATGGGCTTATAAGCGGGTGGTCTTTAAGCACAGGCACTTGTTTCTATGAATAAAGGGGTAGGTCAAGACCCATATTACTATATAATACAAATTATTTCTGAATCGAACGATGTATGGCAACGTCAATTTTTAAACATTTTAATAGTAGAAAATTCTGACTGAAGCGGAGTGGTCACAAAAAATTGGAGATCGTCGTTAGACACCTTGTTGTATTATATAGTAATTCATAGAAACAGGTGTCTGGTCTTTAAGGTAGGTTGGACTGTAACAACCTACTTTCAGTAATAGGATCAATGTCCTTACATTGTATATGTTAGTACCTACTTGTCCGATAGTGTTTTAACAAGATAGAAATCTTTAGGATTTATTTTATCTAGAAAATATTATGTCACACGTGTTTGTCCCTTTGTTATTTTTAAAAACAGATTTGCGAGATATCAAGAAAGAAGTCTTTATGTTTGATCGTCTACTTGGATTTTTGTCCAAATTAACAAAAACCTTGATTTGTTCACTGATAAGTTTTTATCTCTCTATCTACCTAATAGATTATGTTATTTTCATTATATTGTGCACGTAAATTACGTACTTAAAATAATTATATTTAATCTTTCTATCTCTGAAATCAATCACAACACGGCTGTTGTCTCTCGTAAACAATCACCTTTTTCTAGAATGTCAAGGTGTTCAATTTACTTGTAACCAATGAACTTTTTCTAGGATGTGTGTAACCAATGAATATAAAAAACAAACTAATCCATGTCAAAAAACCAATCCCAAACCAAAGCAAAACTTCAAAACTGGCCCCGGTTTCACTCCTTGTCTAAGATTTCCCTTTTGCATACGGCAAATTTGAAATCACAATTTTTTTCCTAAGGGGGGGGGGGGGGGGGGGGGGGGGGGTATTTTTAAGACATTTGTGAAGTAATGTATCATATTGAAGATCACGCTAGGCTTGTTGAAAATCATTGAAAAATTTTAATGTAATACCACAAAATATAGATAAAATTGCCAGATGCTAAGATTTCTAAGCTGAAATGACAAAGCGATAATTATGTCATGTTTCCCATAATTTCCATATGTTTTCCAACACATATCTTCCAAATAGGTAATTTATGTTCATTGTATTTCTTCATGTACTTGTTCTTATTTGCCGGAAACAACTGCTGTAGCTCAGTTAGTAGAGTGCTCGCTCCGTAAATGGGAGGTTTGGGTTCGAACCCTGGACAGGTCTGACCTAAGCCTTAAAAGTGGGTAGTGACTGTTCTTTCACAAAGCACTCGGCATTACGAAATTAAAGTCACGGTTCTTTCGGATGGGAACTTAAAAAACCAAGGCCCGTGTCTGGTAGGCTTGGCACGATAAAGAACCCTGCTGTATAATGCTTCAGCGCAACGCACAGGCAAAAATGTTTGCCACCTTGTTATCCCATTGTAACTATGACCTGACAGTGTCAATTACGGGTATGTCTGCTTTGAACCGGACATGTATTCGGTGTTTGCACTTGTTATCCCATGTAACTATGACTGACAGTGTCAATTACGGGTATGTCTGCTTTGAACTGACATGTACTCAGGGCGATTTAAGTGAAAGCTCACTGAGGCAGCAAATACAAAGATTGCGCCACACCCACTTTAGCAAGTCTGCAAAATGAAGTATAACTTACTTAAGGTGACAACCTACCCCATCAATATTCGAACTCACAACCTTGGATTATGTGTCTTAAGCTCTACAAACTGAGCTAAATGTTTCCACTTAAAGTAGAATCAGAAATGGATTACACTCAGTTTTATGGATTTTTCTCAAAAACCAGTTGAAGATGTGAAACAGAAATTTGGCTGTATATAACAAGACCAGCTAATATACATGATGGTTTCAGTTTTTCATCGCTTTGGACTTGCCCCTGTACAGTATAAATTTTGTCAAAAACGTTCAACCTGAAAAAAATCTTAAGTTTTTGACTCCACATCATATGTGAAAAACCAACCCTTTAAAAGTTTTTACTTTGGGTTCTATTCAAAGTTTAAAAGGTGTCACAGATGACTGACTGAAAGACTGGACAACAGTTTTATGACAACACAATAAGGCCAAGGGAATATAAATACCCGTGTATATGGTTATAGAGAGATTAAAAATGATCCAACAAGTGTCAAGTAAATTGCAAAATTACTTGCATTTGAAGTGAATACAATTTATACATGTTTATTTCTTTTTATCTGTTTGCATAGTTAATTTTAAGAACACAAACGTATCACTGAAATTTGTTAATCAATTGCTCAATAAGCTACCAGTAGTACCAATGTTACATTTGAGAATACATATATAACACATCTGTACATATTTCTGAAAATTAATGAAAATATAAATTCCAGATACATACTTAAAGCCACTCACCCATATGAGTCAATCTGAATTCTATGCAAATACCTTCAGAAGGCATTGTGGTAGAAGAACATTAAGCAGAACATAATTTGATTTTGCCTATACATAGGACACAGCACATGGTTGATTAGTCTTTCTTGCATAATAAACAGGTTCAATGAATGAAAAAGGTCATGTCATATCATTATGCCTTACATGGTAAAAAAGGCAGAGTAAATAGACTTTGTTAATTTTCCATCATTGTAGAAATTGCCAAATTTTTCTCAGTAAAGCTGAATTATTACAAAATATACATTATGGAAGCCTAAAGTGCATATTAGGCTAATTGAATATAAATACATTTTATTAAGAAAAAATAAAATATTTTAAATGATAAAATTTTTATAGACAAATAACTGAGTGTAATCCATTTGTGTTTATACTTAAGTCCCCCCCCCTTTAGAGTGCTAATAGTTCCCTTAACAGTGGTGATAAATTGAGGCTTTGTTGTAATTAAAATAAAACAAAACAAAATATGGATTTTCTTGATTTTATTGTAAGTTTGAAAGGCACTGTTCATTTAAAAGTAAAATTAACATATCAACAGCATCCACAATTTGACTGTACATATAAAATCTGATCACATGACCTTAATCACATGACCTTGCATAAAAATCAGAACATGTGATCTCCCATTTTAAAAAAAATTACATCACAAAAAATGTAAAGTAGTATATACTAGCGAGTTCCTAATTAAAAGGAAATTCTTCCCTTTAAATCTTATATATGGAATGGTCCAATCTCAGAAAAAGGATTGACCAACTGGGTGGAGGGGAGAACAATGTATCACTTCTTTTTTAATTTCATTCTCTATTGAACATTAACAAACTTTTAACTATGGAACTTTTGCTAATACATGAACATAAAATAATTTATATAAATTTTCAACTTTAAAAAAAAAAATAAACCAATAAATTAAGTAGAGATTAAGATTAGCAGGGGCCCAGTAGCCCATGGCTCCTAAAACTTGAAGTCTGGGCCCCTAAAACTTGAAGTCTGGGCCCCTAAAACTTGAAGTCTGGGCTCCTAAAACTTGAAGTCTGGGCCCCTAAAACTTGAAGTCTTGGCTCCTAAAACTTGAAGTCTGGGCCCCTAAAACTTGAAGTCTGGGCTCCTAAAACTTGAAGTCTGGGCTCCTAAAACTTGAAGTATGGGCTCCTAAAATTCAGCCAGAGTCCGAAATGTTTTCACATTTAACTACATTGTAATTACTACTATCACAACTTCTTTCTTGAAGTGATCTGGGCCTCCAACTCAAAATAGTCAAGCTTCATTTACAAATTAAGTAGTTTTTATGTCAAAATGTATGAAAATCCTTAAAGAGAAGAAATTTTTTTTTTAAGTACTAAATGGATTCATCCATGTCACCAGTGATGCTCTGTAATAACATTTGTGTGAAGTTATTAGTTCCAATGGATAAGGTTTCCGATAATTTGACATTATCCAGAATTTAACTATTTTAAATTATACAACAATAACTTTTCCATAGACATTAGAACCTAAATGCAGCTCCATACAAATGTTACTGGATATCACACAGAACATTGATGAGGCCAGTTGTAAATGAGATGTGAACCTAATGGTAGGTCAGGACGAGCAGTAACCATCAAAGAGTAGACCGCAAGCCTGGGCCTGAGATCCAACTTGTGGTGTGTCAAATAGGAGAAACATCAATATGAGTAGTTATGTAGATATAATTATGAAAAAAAAATCTTCAATGATAAAAGGAAGAGATTTTATTGGCAAGGGGGGGGGGGGTAATTATTAAGCAGGGTAGATAACTACATAAATATGACCTTGTCACTATGACTAACTATTCATAACCCAATTTTTTTTAGCAAATAACTAATTTCTTAAATATCTAATATATTTAATTATTATTTCAACAAAGAATTACAACTGATTTCAACAAAAGATTGATTTCAAAATGACATATTTATGGATTTCATTTCATATTGATGTTTATTCCAGTCATATATACTCTACTCAATCAAAACAAGAGGCCCATGGGCCTTAACGCTCACCTGTGACCTTTGAACCCATGAGCTTCATTCAAATATCAAAATGATAATTCGGCCAATATTCTAATATACATCCCTATACAAAAAGTTTATAGTTTTTGAGATAAATAATCATCTCAGTACTTGTTTGTATCTGTGATCTTGACATTTGAACCCATGCTCTTCATTCATCTATCAAAATGACCACTGTGCCCGTACTAACAATATTCTAATATACATGCCTATACAAAAAGTTAATAGTTTTTAAGATAATTAACCATTTAGGTATTCATTCGCATCTGTGACCTTGACCTTTAAACCCATGAGCTTCATTCATATATCAAAATGATCATTAGGATAATACCTAAATAGTCTAATATACATGCCTATACAAAAAGTTCATAGTTTTTGAGATAAATAATCATTTCAGATCTTGTTCACATCTGTGACCTTGACCTTTGAACCCATAACCTTCATTCATATATCAAAATGGTTGTTAGGCTAATACCTACAATATTCTAATATACATGCATATCCAAAAAGTTAACAGTTTTCAAGATAAATAACCATTCAGGTATTCATTCACATCTGTGACCTTGACCTTTGAACCTATGACCTTCATTCATATATCAAAATGATCGTTAGGATAATACCTAAAATATTCTAATATACATGCATATCCAAAAAGTTAACAGTTTTCAAGATAAATAACCATTCAGGTATTCATTCACATCTGTGACCTTGACCTTTGAACCTATGACCTTCATTCATATATCAAAATGATCGTTAGGATAATACCTAAAATATTCTAATATACATGCATATCCAAAAAGTTAACAGTTTTCAAGATAAATAACCATTCAGGTATTCATTCACATCTGTGACCTTGACCTTTGAACCTATGACCTTCATTCATATATCAAAATGATCGTTAGGATAATACCTAAAATATTCTAATATACATGCCTATACAAAAAGTTAATAGTTTTCAAGATATATTGACAAATACATAATTTTTAGCAATTTCCCCACTCAGCACCTTACCATTTCCCCATTTTGAGCCCCATGGCTACCATTTGTGCAAATCTGAAACTAGATGACCTAAGGATGTTATATATGAAATAAATAAGGTATATGTCTTGTAGATTCAGAGGAGAAGATTTTTAAAGTTTTTCACTATTTCCCCCCTTATGGGGCCCCAAGGGGACATAACTCCTTCATTTGTGCAAATCTGAGAGGGCTTCACCCAGGCATGATGGTTACCAAGTTTCATTAAATTTGGCCCAGTGGTTTTGGAGGAGAAGATTAAAATGTAAAAAGTTTACGCACGACGGACGACGGACGACGGACGACGGACGACGCACGACGGACGAAGATGGATAGCAATAGCTCATCTGAGCTTTCAGCTCAGGTGAGCTAATAAAAATGACTGATGAACATTTAGTGGAAAAGTAACATACAAAATTGACAAAACAAGTATCATAACATGACTATTTTCACCTGTATTTGACATTTGACAGTCATTTGAACTTTGCATTCAAACTTTGCCCTTTAACCTTGCTCTCAAGGTTTTGTGAAGTTAGAAAAGTTGAGGAATTCCTATAACTTAATTATATTTTTTATCAACATTTTAAGATGTTTTACATTGAAATACATTTCATGTTTTGTGACAACACATAGGCCTTGGTGCCCCACTGATCTTAACTGAGAGCTTACAGCTTACAGCTTGCAGTATAGTACCTCTTAGAACCCTACTTAGGGTAGATCTCACTGTGAGAAAGTTTATAATCCTACTTAGGGCAGATCTCACTGTGAGAAAGTTTATCAGTTTGCTGCCAAAAGTTGGAGGTTTCTCTGGGCACTCTGGTTTCCTCTTATATCCCTGAACTTTTCCATTTTAGAGAAAGAATTTTAACTGTGCATTAAACGTCTTTACTCTACTCTTGAAACACACAGATAAGAAAATCAATCTAAGAAATTTATAACATGAACTGTGGTTCCGTATTTTGGTCCAATCAAGTCCCAAGGAATGGCTGTATTATTCTATTTTTCAAAATAAAAATAAACAAATTCTGAGCTGTTGTATTGAGATGAACATCTGTTTTTACTGTAATTTAAAAGGAAACATTTTTTTCATTTAATAAAGTTAAAAAATCAAATGCCAAGTCAAAATTGTGAAGTTACGATCCAGGCATCATTAGTTCAAAAAAGAAATGATACATTTTGGCATGAGGTAAATTCTGGATGGATGTTTCAGAGTGGACAGAACAAAAAAAACCATGCACGTTTTGTATATGGTAATTAAAATTTGGTCTTCATATGGACAAAGGATTTAATCATGAAAATCTGAATCTGGTCCCACAAAATTAATTCTGGTTAAAACATGGTCCCAAAAATATAATACTGGTCCCATTTTTACCTTATTTTTATTATCCACATTTGAAATAATAACCATGTATCCTGTATGCATGGTATCGACTGCTTTGGTTTTATCAAATATTTTTGCCATGATAAAATTGTGATCTTTGGAATGTTTGTAATTAAATCTTGGAACTAAACAATGCCAATAGAGAATAAAATTATCACACACACACACACACACACACACACACACACTTCATTTAAGCACACAGTATGAACATTACAAAATATTCCTCCCTCTAACACTCCCACACATATATGTTTTCTGATTCTTAAGATATGAGAAATGGATGACAATTATATATATACATGCATGGATTTATAATTTTCATTTGTAAAGTTTAACACAGATGGATTTCAAAATTACTGTTCCTTATACCCTTTAAGTTACAATAGCATAACCCATTTTTCTTGATTTTAGGGTCATACCATAGAACTTTAGGGGTCAAAGATTATCATATCAATATTGAGCATTTCACATAAGGCAGACAATAAACAAAATCACATGATTAATAATAATGCATTATGGGTAATTTAAAACCAATTATTGATAACTAATATACCAGATTTATACATAGAAGCAAAACATTTGGGTTACACAATTGATATTATAACTGATTAATGATGGGTAATGCCTCTGATGCATCATGGGTAATAATCATTCTGATGAATGATGGGTAATGCCTCTGATGCATCATGAGTAATAATCATTCTGGTGAATGATGGGTAATGCCTTTGATGCATCATGGGTAATAATCATTCTGATGATGAATGATGGGTATTGTTACAAAACAAATATTAAACAATTTACAAATGCATCATGGGTAATATAATCAGAATATTCAAATAATTTCGATGACACACACAAATTATTTAGAAATAATTGAACATGTTTATGCTCAACATGATACCTTAAGAACCATCTTCCCTACTGGGTATGGAAATAACTTCACCAAAAATTTACAGGAGAAGGAAAAATTACATTTCAATAAGAATAAAACTCCAGGGTCCAGTTGTATGAAGCTTGATTAGTTTAATCGATTGATTAGTGAAATTTTGTTTTTGCATAATATCAAATATTTTGTAAATTTTGTTTTTGAAAACATGAAAAATTGTAGATGGAGTTGAGTTCACAAAGTTGGTACCCTATTTTTCACCGCCCACTATTCACCATACTATGAACCGGATTTGCATTCAATGCAACCCAGCCAAAAATGAATAGAATTTCATCAAATTGAAACACAATGTTAAAAACACTGTTGATTCAATAATGATATCTTTATTTTTATTGGTGTTTTAAATTGGTGCTAATCACTGATTAAATTAATCAACTGGGCCCTGTACTAAAGTTCTGAAGTTATCATGTAGTGCATAGAAAAATTATAATAGTTATAAGCACCAAAGGAATCAGTAAGAGATTTCAAAGAAAATAGATGATTGGATGATATCATAAACAATTGGTCTGATGAGAGCCAATCATAACCAACAAATGATTTTAAAACAGGAAATGATCATAGGATCATCATGCAACAGCCAAAAATAAAAGGAGAACCCAAAGGTCAAAGGTCACAAGAGATTCTAAAGGTGTAGCATCCATATTTTACTTAAAATGGTTATCATTGCTGTTAGGGCAAAATGAAATTTGAAAATCAGAAATAATTGAGAATTATTAATAATCAGTGAAACAAAATATTAAAATAGAAACCTGTAGAAGAACAACTTGTTACACATATAGGTTAAGTTTAAATTTAATGTCACACTTGACATGAATGCTGATGCTGCAAGCTACCCTTTTACTCTTGTTGGAGTCTGTACTTACCAGTTAAATGACCTACACACACTCTCTCTCTCTCTCTCTCTGTCTCAATTACCCATGTAGAAACAATTATTTACATCTATAACATATATATATTTACCTGAACAAAACACCCTCATATATTAAATATATATGAATTTATACATCTGAATATATGTATGTATGACTTGTATATAAATAAAAACATCATTTTTGAGACAAATTATGAGAGATGTGGTATGACTAAATGAAAAATAAAATATCTGGCCTGGGTTTTATCAGGTTTTCTTTACAAACCTAACCAGGATCATACTTAGTGTCATTACCCAGGCCAGATATCTAGTTATATTTCCTTTACCAAAACCACCCAATGCATTACATACTGTATACAGGGAAAATTTCATGTTTGGTTTTTTCTTTCTAGTACATTTAGGAATTTTAAAGATGCTAAATAAAACAATGACACAAATTTCAACATTATTTAGTTACATTTTTACAGACAGGCACCTGACAAGGCAAAAAAAATAAACCAATGTAAACATTATGAAATGTCCCTATGAGAAAAATTAACTAACATGAAAATTTCCCTGAATTCACAGTTACTCAAAATGAACAAAGAAGCAAGGATGTTTTACATATAACACATAACAATACTATAACAATAATTAAACTATCAAAAACTGAATATAACAAAATATTAACAACAAAATCTTATATACCGGTACAAGAAATTAAACCCACATTCCCAAAATACAGCCAAACGAGCCTAGCTTATAGACCATTTTGTATACTTTATAGACACCATGGGTATCTGGAATTCTGACAGAAGGTCAAAATTTCCTTGTAAGATTGTGATTATCACAAAGTATTTCAAGCACAATTGACATGGTACATATTTGCTGCTTAACCAAAGTCTGAAACTCAAATCGAATATCAAAGTTCTTAACAGTTCCTATTAAGATAATCACAAAATACTTCAAGCGTGAATGAAAAAGTTCAAAATATCAACCCCAGAATGTCAACTCAAAATGTTGATCTGAAACAGTGAAAAAGTGATTGCCACCCTTATACAGTGACTATTTGCTTTTGAAGACAAATCAAATTTTAAATAGTTTTTAAATATTTTTCTTTAAATATATTATGTGACCCCTATATAAAGATAATTTGGTGATATATGTAGATGTGTACTATTATAGACTGATTGACTGTACACTGACTCATCCACTCAAATTCATTATTTATTTACTATGGAAAATACATCAATTTTTATCAATAACAGGGAGATCATACACAGATAATTTATATTAATTATCCCCAGACGTTAACATACAAAGATTTGAGTCATTTTGTGAAAATACTGCTTTATGACCTAATATTATTCCATTTATGTGAATGACATGATGTTTATGTGAACATGTTTTTATGTTCAATATATCTGTAAATAATAATTTTTGCAGAAAAATGTATCAAAATTATATGTAAAGATTTTTAACCAATAAAAGACCTGCAAAAATTTTTTCCAGAGTTACTGTTTCTTCTTCAACAAGAAACAAAAAATCTGCAAAAAAAAAAATATTTTAAGGAAAAGTGCAAAAAAAAGACATTCATAACAAAAGGAAAATTGGAAAACTAAGTACCACACAAGCATTATGGGATAGTACCATGAAGCATTATGGGATAGTACCATGAAGCATTATGGGATAATACAGTGAAGCATTATGGGATAGCACAATGTACCATAAAGCATTATGGGATAGTACCATGATGAAATGCAAACAATTTATGGGCTATCAGATGGCTAATGCATGAATCCCTTTCACGAGTATGTCAACAATTACTCAATCTAGTTACATCACAAATGCTTTTTATATTTATTTACAATTTATATCATATCTTTTCATATAAAAATAATTATAATCACAATTTGCATAGAAAATATATTTCAAATGAATTAACACTTGTGACATGTATGTTTTAACTTATAAAGCAATTCTCTTATTGAGCCAATCTTTTTGCGATACAGCTGTAGTTATAATAATGAAATAATCACCACCTTTGTGTGGCACCTTCTACTGTGTGACTACTCCATCTTGTGGCCTTGTTATAAAGATGTGACTACTACATCTTGTGGCCTTGTTATAAAAGATACATCTTTTATTTGCGGGTATCCCTTCTCATGTAGTGACCAATTCTTAAGGAAAATATGACCTTATAGAAGGATGCTGTTTCAGATTGAGTGAAGTTGAATGAAGTAATGTTATTTAATGCCAAATTCAAGATTTTTCACTCCTATAGAGGTGGTCAGTTCTTAGAAAATGGAGGAAGGCCAGGTACCAGGAGTACTGACAAATCTTTTCAGACTAAGATTTGCCCAAATAGGGTTCTACCATAGCAGTGGGAGACAAAGTGATCCCCAAGCACACTTTAGACCACTGTTCCAGACAGGTCCCTGTATCATATTGGGGTAAATGTGAACTTATTTAACTGAAGGAATTAAGTTCATGTTGCTCCTAACAATGGGCTGTTTCTCTGAAAGCACCTAATAGAGAGGACTTCTGTATAGTACAGCCTTTTTGAACTGGTGTTCAATTTCAAATGATCACACTTCAGAATTGAGCTTTCACAGATTAAACAAATATTTTTGGAATTCTCAGATCATTGAGTACCAACAAGATGTTTGAGTCTACTTTCATATTGGGCTTGCCCAAGTTCATTTTTACAAAGAACTTGTTTCTGTCTACATTTGCAATGAGCTTGCCCACATCAAATTTTACAAAGAACTTGTTTGAATCTGCTTTCACACTGATCTTGTCCGAGTCCAATTTTACAAAGAACTGGTTTGAGTTCCCATTATAGTTCAAATCTGATGTCAAGGGACTCAAGTTGTTTGAGTCTACTTTCACACTGAGCTTGCCCAAGTCCAATTCTTTAAATTATTTCAGTTCACATTATAATTAAAATTTGGTGTGACAGGACTCAAGTTGTTCAAGCCTACTTTCATATTAACCTTGCTCGAGTCAAATTCCTCAAAGAGCTTCTTTGAGTTCCCATTATAGTTCAAATCTGATGTCAATGGACTTAAGTTGTTTGAGCCTACTTTCATACTGAGCTTGCCCAAGTCCATTTTTTTTAAAGAACTTGTTTCAGTTCACATTATAGTAAAAATTTGGTGTCACAGGACTTAAGTTGTTCGAGCCTGCATATTGAGCTTGCCCGAGTCCAATTTGACAAAACATTTTTCCAGTCTTCTTTCATACTGACTTTGCCAGAGTCCCTTTTTACTCTGACTTTGCCAGAGTCCCTTTTTACTCTGACTTTGCCAGAGTCCCTTTTTACTCTGACTTTGCCAGAGTCCCTTTTTACTCTGACTTTGCCAGAGTCCCTTTTTACTCTGACTTTGCCAGAGTCCCTTTTTACTCTGACTTTGACAGAGTCTCTTTTTACTCTGACTTTGCCAGAGTCCCTTTTTACTCTGACTTTGCCAGAGTCCCTTTTTACTCTGACTTTGCCAGAGTCCCTTTTTTACTCTGTGTAATCTTTCAAAATGAACCCTCTTGGGCATGAGAGATTTACGTAACTTAAATGTTAATGATGAAAAATGACTAAAGTTGGTTTTATCTTTTAAACAATAAATATTGTGATTAGATCATAAAATTAAATGTTTGTTAGAAAGTTTTAAGTACTAGCGAAGGTGGGTTAACCAAACCAGCTGCCAAAACTAACACCAGTAAAACTTAGAAATACACCTGTCAAAATTCTACTTCAATATGAGAACAGGTAATCTCCCTTTAAAAAGGGAGATAATTATAAAGAGGGATTATTAAAAATTGCAAAGAGAATCTATCTCCTTTTAGGTTAAACAAAAAAGGGAGATAACTCCATATGATGAATATTAATAGCTATGAAAAATTAAAATCATTGTGTCAATAAATACAATTAACATACTTAAACAAAAATTAACACAGTAATAATAAGCTTTCTCCTGAGGGAATTCATTAAAATTTAAAATTGGCAAGACTAAAATGACTTTTCTCAGAGAAGACAAAAAAAAACCCTGACAATTCTCACACTAATCACAGAAAACATGTACTGTATAATGAGAAATATTCAACATGCATTAATTTTCATGATTTTCATGGTCAAGTCTCAACAGCGTAAGTAAGTACATCTTAAAAGTTTTCTTCATGTTAAAATATACCAACGAACTTACCTACCAGCTTGTCAACTGAGAAGCAAGTACATATGAACACATTTCTGAATATTAAATCCAAAAAAATTCTACCCGTGAATAAATCTAGTTATACAGTAAACATATATACAGAAGACCTAGATACAATTACACATGTCAGGAAATAAATACATGTAACAGAGAATAAAATGTCTTAAGGTCACTCAGAACACATCAACTATAATTTATCAACAAGATTCACAGTTTTTTATAAAGTGATGTATTACAATGATTGTAAAATGTGTATTGAAAATCTGTCCTGTTGTTACCCAGGGAATGAACCAAGCAGCTATAATCTTAGCACATGTCTTATCATAATTAAGATCACAGATTTATAGATTTAAAAATTTGTCTAAATACATAGTTTAAGACTCTGATATCAATTCCTTTTGGAAAAAATTAAACTAATAACTAATATTAATATTAGTACTAATATTAAATGGTTAAATTTTGTAATATAAATGTTGAAGCTAAGAAAGTTTAAGTGTACCAAAGTGCCCTAAGACACAGGACTATAACAAGAGTAACTTCAGCCTACTGCTTATAATGGAACTTTAGAGATCACTAGTGTTTAGACAGCTTTGAAAAAAAAATCCAGTTTTTGCTTCACGAAAATTTTGTGTTTCAAAAAAAAATTATGATAATACTTAACACTAACAATGCTAACATGGAACCACTGAGGAGTAAGCTTACAATGACTAAGGGAGATAATTCATGACTACTTAGGCTTCCTAGCAACTTAATTACAAATAACATTTGTCAGATAACAATGTTAGATTAAACCAAACATCACATATGACAATACCAACAGCTCCTGACAAAACAAGCACAGAAATACAGAATGGGACACGACGATGACAAGGAATGGATAAGTTTGGATGAATACGGAGTAATGCCCCCTTGATGTATTTGCCACCTCACTTCCTAATGTTTTGTTTTAAAATCCCAAAACCATTTTCCTATGTATTTTTCTTTAAAAGTCTCACACAATATATCGCAAAACCCCTTTCTGATGCTAGAGTCATACAGAACAAATGATAGCAATGAATTGAGGTTTTTCTTTACAGTGAAACTTGTGTATAAATGCCAACCAAAGGAACCAGTAGATATGGCCCTTATATACCTGTTTAGATAACATGAATAAAGAGCAATGTGGATAAAGGTTTACTGACCCTTATATAGAGGTGGTCTTTAACACAGATATATATGTACCAGTGCTAACATGTCACTTCAGCTGTGACATATTATTTCTATACATGATGGTAAATAATCTTGTAAACAACAAGCAAAAAACAAATAAACAAATTATAACATTTAAAATCAAACAAATAAACAGACAACAATATACAGTGTCAGAAGATTCTTTTTTTTACCTAAGGGTAAAATATGATGCCAACTGTTTACTGTACAAACATAAATTTTTAATGGAAGTATTAAGAACACATTTTTAAATGAAGCTAATTTTGAACAGCTACAAAAATGTATAATACTACTGATAGCGCCATTTAATGTGAAGGTTGATACAATCTTCTGTAACTATGGTAACAGATAATGACTGGCAGTTAGAAAACATCTAACAACAAAATAACAATAAATAAATAGAATAACTAAAAAACTTAAAAAACGTGTTATAGTTATCTCCCTTCAGCCTCAATATTACACCACTTAGAAGCTCTTTAAACTGTTTCTTTCTCTTTTTCTCTCTCTCTCATTTTTTATTCTTTTCTTCTATGATGAGTTATCTTATCTTAGGCCCTGATCACACCACCAGGTGACTTCCTCTTCCACACCCAGATCTGTCTATCAATGCCTGTACATGATTTCATTGTTAATTTCTGTCCGTCCACGGATACCTCCATACATTTTTGTGTATTTACATGATACACTGTATTGTCCTTCAAATAACAAAAATAAGTAACAACTTAGTCAATTACAGTCATACAGAGGGTTCAAGTTATAACTGAAATGGGATGCTAATTCAAAGTGTCCCCCAAATGAACCCCAATTAAGAAATATATGTTTTCCCAAACATGTGCATGATCAAAATATGAATGGCACATCTTCTCCACCCAAACATTCTTCCTGTAAGTTTCATTCATAAATGTCTGTAAAATAGTTTTCTGGAGAATTGGCAGATATAATGTTGTTGGAGACAAGGAAGAAAATGCTATATGTTGTATAACAAAGCTTTTATGACAGACATATCCTAATACATTTATTTTACATATAAAATGTAAATTTTGTGGAAAAGAAAACTGACAATATTATCCTGAGATGAGGGCTAACTAGTGTGTTTATCTATTATTTTCATTGGATATAGCATTGTTAGTGCTGAAATTCTTCCTCAAAATAAGTTGTTATTCAGGGGAATTGTCACACTAATTTTTCCTTATCACTAAGTACAAATTGTTTTTGGGTAATAATCATATGATATGCCCCAGTGACGAATCTCAATGAATTAAACACAAACATACCAGTCTATTTTCAAATCAAAATCCAAAAACAGTAAAAACTTTTAAAACTAAAAAATAGTTTAAACACCTGACTTTCATCAGGGAAGTGATGACCCATACTCCAGTAAGGTAAGCACCTTATGTCTAGCTAGCTTCACCTGTCATGTGTGCAAAAATCATGGAAATAGAAATACCATATATACCTCTCTATATGTCCATTCTTGGTTTCCTTTCTGTCCATGACAAGGATAAATGATGACACTCTCACCACCCGAGTAATCCAAACAACCATCATCCCTTCTTATCTCCCCTGATTTACTCATCATCCAGTACTGTAAATAATGAAAAGAGACAACAATTATATACAGTAATAACCTGTTTGCTACCTTATACTGGTTAGACCTGTTTATTGTTGTGGTAAATCTTGGGAACAAATGCGGCTGAGTTGTCTAAAGCATGCACTTACAGACAACAGCACCAAATCAAATCCCATTCAGGCAGATCCTAGTGCCAGGAAGTTTGCCTACTGCAAGTCAGTGGTTTTTCTGTAGGCACTCTGGTTTTCTCCATCATTCCTGAACTGACTGACTGTATATAAGTGAAAGAATCTTGAATCTTGGCGTAAAAGACCATTTATCAATTCAATTCAATCTAGAGGAAAGTCCCAATGTACACAAAATAAAGGTTGGAAATAAAATAAACAGGTTGCAAAATTCTCACATGATGGTAGACTCATTTATCATATGTGCTAAAAAACACATACACACCCATATATCATAATCACTGAACAACTGAAAACACCTATAAACCATAGCGTCTGATTCTCTAGACCTCAATAAAGAAATTTCTACAATAGCATATATTAATTTTCAAATAAGTATTTAACAATGTTACCTGATTGCCACCTTGATTGTGGCATGGCCACATATTTACTGGTTTATGGAAGTTATGATTATCTACAGAGCTATCTACACACATAGGTTTGGCTTTACTACGAATCTGAAAAATAGAGAGAGAGAAATCCATATATACACTGATAAAGTTTATTCCACCACCATTTGTTCAGCATAATTATAAATGAGTTTGGTGAAATATTTTTCAGCCAGATGGGGTCTAAAATGGGGTTTTATTAAATATATCTTTCATATTTATCTAATTGTCTAGACTGAACATATTTTTTCAACCTATTTCCTTTTGAAAACTTATAAGGGATAGGAATGTGACACCTGATATCAAAGAACCTACTACACAAAGTGGAACAGAGGAATAAAATAGATGACATTGACCTTGGGATAAGGGATAAAATGGATATGGCATTGCACAATATCTGGAGAAAATTGTATTCCTAGTTATCACAGTTGACTTTCAACATTAATATCTTATCTCCCATACTACACACAATGATACAGAGGATAAAATAGATGACCTTGACCTTGAGGTTAGAATAAACTTGATAGCAATGGAAGATGTGTTAGGAAAATGATATTCCTAGCTATCACAGATATTCTTTAGTTGACTTCCAACATTTATGTATATAATACTTAGACTTACCTCCCCTGAGGCTATAGCTTCACCCGGTACAAACAACTCTGGGTAAATATTTTTCACAAACCAGTCAAAACTATGACATTGTAATTTTTTACGTAATTCTTTTCTATCAGAGACATCACCATAATCACCCTGTAAGTAATACAGACAGGTAGCAATTAAATTTTACAAACCTC
Source organism: Anadara kagoshimensis (assembly GCA_021292105.1). Lineage (NCBI taxonomy): Eukaryota > Metazoa > Mollusca > Bivalvia > Arcoida > Arcidae > Anadara > Anadara kagoshimensis. The sequence goes on along the minus strand of CM037872.1, from coordinate 41,018,232 downwards.
AATAATTTATCTATATTTATTTATTTGCTGACAAAAGTATATCTTAACATCTTAACCCCGGAACCCTGGACAGGTGGGATGTAGGGGTATTGTATTTAAAGCCTGGCCCAGTACCAAATAAATAAATAAATATATATACCTCAAAAAAAAAAAAAAAAAAAAATTATCTATTACATTTCCTATGTCACTAATGGTTAAGATTGCACAAATTTTTAGCTTAGCTTTTTGGTAAATATCACTTAAGTGTTTTCAAGTGAATTAGTGTGTAAGCTTGATTTTGTGCAAGTATGGGGGGGGGAGGACTGAGTGAATGATTGAGTGAGTGAAGGAAGAAAAAAGAAATTGAAGCAGTAGTGAGGGAGGAAAATTGATGTTTCATGCCACATCAGATGAGACCACAAAAATCCTAATATCTCATTGCCATTAGTGTTTTGTAAAGGTAAAAATTCCTGCTACTTCATCTGTCAATATAAATGATACAATCTTGAAGGAAGTCGAGTTATCTTGTTTAACGACCCAGTCAAGATTCTTACACTTACACTTGTCAGTTCAGGTATGATATGGGCAACCAGAGAGTCTTGAGAAAACAACTGGCATGTGAACTGACAAACTTTCTCACACTAGAATATGCCGCAGTTGGATTCCAGACTATATAGCGAGAGACACTGTGATCTGTAAGCATAGTTTAGACAACTCTGTCACCAAAGCCACTTCTTTTCTCGTACCTCGGACAGAAAAATCTCACGTGCACACCAGTGCTAGATTTTTGTCTTGTCCAGTTTGTCTAGTACTGCCTCGCGCGACAATTGAACAATAAGGATGACGTATCCGATCATTGTTCTTGACATCATCAAAACAAAGCGCTTTTTTATTTATTTTTCAAATCTGTGGTTTTATTTTACATTTTATTAAAAACATTTCATTGTCAGAGGCGTTTTATATTTGCATTGAATACGGTGATCTCAGTTGAGGCTTTGTCGAGATTGGGATATGTTACATCACATCACCCGAGACTGAGATTAACCCGTATCAGTCACAAACAGGTGACAGATTCTATTAATCCTGAATGGATGTAAAGCCCCTTTTGCTAACTTTTTGTTCAACTTACCAAATCATGATTAAATCTTTCATAATAATAATTTTTGTATTCGTCCATCCACACTTCCGCTAAACGTATAGAATTTTTCTTCACTACATTAACCCCAGTACGCCATTTATATGGACTTCTTTTACGGAAAATATGTCCAACATGTGAGCAAGGTACAATCTCTAGTGTTCCACCACACATCCAGATCTGATAAACAAAACAAAATAAAATAAATAAATAAATAAATAAATAATAAATACAATAGCATGATGAAAGCATACAGAAAGAGTCTACAGTTAGCACAATATACCATATCTAAGTTGGGAAAATGTTGATTGTACAGTCAAACCTGTCTATAAACGCCACCCAAGGGAACCAGTAACAGTGGTCTTCATGGGCAGGTGGCCCTTATATAGAGGTTCAAATGACATGAATATAGAGCAATAAGGATTAGGTTTTACTGGCCTGTTAAAAGCAGTGGCCCTAATATAGAGGTGATCTTTAAGGCAGGTTGGACTATAAATGGAAAAAAGTAATATTTGTTTCATTTGGTATAATTATGTAGTATATATTCAGGTGGTTTTAGTCTAGTCTAAGAAAGGTCAAGGCCTATAGAGTGAAATACTGATGTCCACACAGAGACTATGATATATTCTTCTTCATGATAGTGAGTGAAAAATAAACGATGGAGAGACAAATGCCCAATGCCCCCAAAATTACTGGGTTGTTATTCCTAAGATCTGACCTTATTTATGATCTTGATCTAGCCACATAAATTTGATTTGGTATGCTACACATTGTTTCAATTTGGTTCATATTTGTGTCAAGTTTGATTAAATTCCATCCATAGACATGGAGCATATGGAACAGACATATTAGGACAGATGGCCAAACAGACAGTAAGATTGGTAGATTCCTATATACTGGTACCCCATTAAGCCTCATTTGCGACGATTTAATTTGCAGGGGTATAAAAAGGAAACTGAATATCATCTTACCCTAAATGAGAGTTCTAGATTTTCACCTCCCCAGATGTCCATTCCTGGATCATAAGTACCAAGATGATTAAAATATTCCCGACTGATGGAAAACAAACCACCTGCCATTGTTGGAGATCTGAAAATGCAAAGGAAATATAAAAAATTTAACAATAAATAAAACTTAAACTTAGTGAAGAGATTCATTAATTTTTCACATTAAATAGTAAAAGAAGGAAATATTTCTAAATAATTTTAACAACATACAATATTTGTAGATTCATTTTTATGTCTAAACTAAAATGTTCTTAAATTAATGAATGACATTATGACATTACAACAGATATTTTTTAGGTTTAAATTCAAATTAAACAAAACTTTTCAAATCATTAGTAATTAAAATTCAAACATGCAATAAATGTCTCAATCATTACAACAGTTTCCTAATAAAATATTTACAGTAATTCACTAAAAACAAACTCAAAATATTTAATCTTTTCAAATGAAAAATTAACAAGTTCATGTGTATTTAAAATCAATATCAATTAATAAATGAAAATACTTAGATGGAAAACATAAAAACACAAAAACACACAACACAACAAAACAATGTCTATATGGATGGCACATGTAAGGGGAGAAAAGCATATCAAAGGGAGATAAGTAAAAATAGTGCAAGGGAGATAATAACAAAGTCAAAAGTGCAGTTATTAACTATATCTACAAACTTATAACCTATCCATAAAGAAATGCTTTATAGAAAGGTGCATTTTAGCTGTATTTTGAAGACTTAAATTTTTCACCTGTCCATAAAGATGTAACGGAAAATTCAATCTTCATAAACAGGTGAATTTAGCTTTATTTAATTTGCAGACTATTTTCTCACCTGTCCATAAAGATGTAATGAAGAAATTAGTCTTTATAAACAGGTAAAATTTTGCCTATTTTACTAACTATAAACTATAACCTGTCCATAAAAACATGTGTTTTAGGGAGAGGTATATTAGAGCCATAATCAGCAGTAAAACTATCTAGCTAAATATAGCTGCAAGATGCTGATGCAACTTTAAACTCCTTAATAAATAATGGTAACTTTTTAACCAGCCAATCATTAAACAAATCTTACATGAAGTCAAAGGGAGATGGTTATAGAATAACATTAAAAAAAAAATAAAATTTAGACTTTTTTTAGCAGTAAGCATGGTGGCAAATTAATTGGGGAGCATTTTAATACAATTTTTTTATAATATACATTTCAATGCAGATAATGCATAAATAATGTCTTATAATTATGTGGTGAGTACCAGTATATAAACGTGATATTATTTAAGGTGACAGAGCATTTGGTTGAAATGTCAGATTTCAAAACAATTCTTTTAGCAGAAGTTGTTAAAAATTACTTAATTTATTGTGCAAAGTATCACCCACCACTATTTTATTGTTTATTAATTTTCAATAAAACGTAAATGATTCTGTATTAAGCATTTCTAAAATGATTTAGGGGATCTTGGTGGCTGATCAGTCTAAAGTGCTTCCTTACAGATCACATCTTTAGTTGCTGAAGGTGGTTGTTCTTTATGAGTTTCCATGCATTTTTTCAACTACCAAAGAATTGACCTATTCAATAATTTATTAAGTGATAGATCTTCACTCAACTCCAAACAGATGTTGTATTACAGTGTGTGTGTGTGTGTGTGTGTGTGTGTGTGTGTTCATTTCTAGCATTTCCAGATTGAGAAGTGTGGGCACACTAAGAATTTACACCTAATACAAAAAATCTGTGCAGATTAAAAGAACACAAAATTAGTCTACTCAAGAATTACAAATACTACAGTTAGAAAAAAATCTGAAAAACAGAAAATTTAATATCAAGTGCTACTGACTTAGATGACATTCAAAACCTTGAATATCACACACACAACACACACACACACACACACACACACACACACACAATCAGTGCTTGTAACAAGTGTTCATCAAAATGTCAATTTTATTCAATATTTAAAAATAGAATTTAAAATTTATAATTTATCTTGTATAACAGAAATAAATATCAACAGAAAAAAATTTTAAATGTAAAATTAGGTTTAAAATTAGGGAAAATATAATATTTTTTTAAATAAAATTCTTTCCAGTTCAATGAATTAAAATTTTGAAAAAATATTTCAATAAATACTGTTGCTTTTCAACTTGTTAAAAGCATAAGAAAATTGATTCAATACATAGTTTTTTGTTAGTTCTATATTAGTAAGTAGATGTTTATTATTGAGTTAGTAAACAAAACTAAAATTAAAAATTCCCAATAGTTAAGGCAATCCCATATTTCAAAATGGTTATTTGTAGAACAATATTTGTACATGTACATATCCCTTGAAATAAGGTTTAACATGGCGTCCATGATGAAGACATGTCCAGCTTTAGATGATATGATATTAAATGTTCATGAAACTTAAGGCTGGATTTATTAACTGATGTACAGGGGAACATTGAATGACAAAGCTTACTTAGAAGTAAAAATAGTTGGATGACAAAGACACGGAAATCTTAGTTTTTTTTTGTTTTGTTTTGTTTTTTTTTTTTTTACTTATTGTGTCATTGTTTACAAGGGGCTCTGGCAATGCCTATGATGTAAAACCATCAATATAACTGACTGATTAAAGAAATAGCCTTCAAATTATTCATGTATTTATGAAGACACAGCATACCAAAAAGGTTTGATCCCAAAACCAAAATTTTTTAAAAATGGGATTGCCTAAAATAAAATTTAATGTAAAGCTTAAGAAGAGTGTTCTTATTTCATGATATTTGACTTTTAGCTAAAATGTAAGTATATAGAAAAACAGGAACAATGTCTTAAACCTTAGTGAAGATACTTTCACTTATACTGACAGTCAGTTCTAGGATGCTGAAAATGCAAAATGTCAAGTTTACAGAAGAAAAAAATCATGATATAAAAGTATTGTTGATGGACAAATTATTAAAATCTGCATAAAAGGCCAAACCATGGGATTGAGAAATATGCACTTTATAGACAGGTGGTATTTAGAGTAATGAGTGAGTGATGGTGTTTAACATCCCAGTCAAGAATATTTTTACTTATATCAAGACTTTGCCAGATATAAGCGAAGGTGCAGAAATTTTGCCTGTGCATTTCAATAATGACATTATACAGCAGGGTTCTTTAGTGTGCCAAGCCCACTGTGACACAGAAGTCGTTTATTTTAAGTTCCCATCCGAAAGAACCGTGACTTTCATTTTGTAATGCCAAGTACTTGGCGAAAGCAGTCACTACCCACTTTCAAGTCTTATGTCAGACCTGGCCTGGGATCAAACCCATGACCTCCCACTTACACAGCGATCACTCTACCAACTAGCCTACCACAATGGTAGGGGGTATTAAGAGGTGGATCCTATAGCAGATTGTACTGTATATTGTTTTAAATGTTTTTGTAAAAGTATCTTGAACTAGTCTGGAAATACATTTTTATGGTAGGGGTTTAAACAAGAGTTGAACAAAATTTTAAAGTTTTTCAAAAATGGTATACTATACACCAATTTTTAATTTTTGTGAAATGTCTTGATTACATGAAATAAGAACACCATTCATGCATGCATAAAGCTTTATATTAAAACAAAAGTGCATTTTTGAAAGTTTATTCAACATCAATTCAAACAAAAAATGTAAAATAAAAAAAAATTAAAAAATCAGGAAAATAAAATAAAACTATATCTTGTGAAGAGAATACAGCAATGTCATGCTATAAAATAAAATCTCCCCAGTGTGATTTCTTACGCAACAGGATCAGCCAGGGATTTTCTAAGTTTTTTCTGTCGGTCAGGCAATGGTCTCCAGTTAAATATTAAATTAAAACTAAAAATTCCAACTTGAATGTCTTTAGCGGAATGCCACATGTAATGGAAGTCAACGTCATGGATCTGATCAATGGTGGGTGTGACCACCGTACTTGAATTTTCGGCGATTCGTGATAAAAGCGGTTCAAGCCAACCTAAATGAAATAAATATTTTTATCATCAGTATAATTTGTATGGAGACATAGATGTGCCTTTCTGATAGTGCATGGCCTTGAATACAACCAAATCTTGCTGTATCTCTGTAAATCCCTCTCTTGTTTAGAGCACCTGTTATGGTATAAATAACCATTTTATTATATCTGTCTGCATTCTAAAAAATTATTTTGATATCAAAAAATTATTTTTGCTCTTAAATGCGAATTCTTAGTCAATTTATTTTCTTAATAGTCCAATTAAAATTAAGGATCTTTAATTTTTTAAAATGGGGCCATTTTACTTTAATTCTTTTACTTTATGTCTTACAACAGTATGCCAGGAAGAAGTATTTATGGGATGAAAGTGAATTTGCTTCTGGATTGTGATTCGGACATGGATCAGTATGTTTGTTTTTGATTATTGGGCATCCTTCTTTGGTTATTAATTTTCATAAGGTAAAATATTAGATTAAGATTTAGATCAGAGCAGATATTTCACCAATTGCATTTATCATTTATCATTTATGTTTTTTTTTTTTTTTTGTTAAATGTAAAATAGAAATTATAAATTTTATAAACCTACCTCTTTCACTCCCTCTTACACATGCATACACATGTACACACACACACACACACACACACACACACACACACACACACACACAGAATTAGATGTTAATATTTTATCATCTCAAAATTAAAGAGAAAATCATAAATTACAATTAAGCAGACATACAATCCTTTCAGATCATTCTTGTGTCAATTAATTTTCTTTTATATTGTTAATTTTAATTTGCTGTAATAATCCATTATCAAGATAAATTAATTCACCTTTGACCCCAAGTGCATCCTGAAATCAAAGCACTGAAAGCGCTGAATATATGCTATATGCTGTTAGTGTGCAGTTAATGTTAAATAAGCTCTATATACATATGTGTACTAGCTAGTTCTGGATGCATTCAAATTCCATATCTTAAAACAAATGGTATCTTCCATTCAATTAACAGGATTATGTTATACTACATTTTTAGGACAGAATAGGTTTGATAGTGAGTTATTAATTAATTCATTCATTTTGATCACACTGTTAATATTCACAAAATCTGATGCATGTTTCAATCGTGGTTAGAAACTGGTTGTGACATAGACACAGTAAAAAAGGGTGGTATTACAGTAAGTGACGAGTCAGAAAAACCTGTCTAAATGACACTGCAGTTTTATTTGATGATGTCACTTCCTGCCAGGTTTAACTGTTTGAACAGAGAGTATGAGCTCTAGCAGACTGCATGGACACGCTACGATACAGGAAGGAACCTCTACAACCACATGGATCCCGTTCATGTAATGTCAGATACCCTGTAAAATTTTTGTCTCTATTTCTCTATCATACAACTCCATTTATTTGGTGTTTCTTCTGTATTTAACTATTAATTCTTTAGATACAGTATTCTATTTCCATTGCAAATTTGATTTTGATTTTTATTCCAATTTATTTTTTCCCTTAGAAACAGAATTCTATTTCCACAGCAAAGCACAATAATTTTGATTTGGTATTGGATTCCCATTTTTAATTGCATGGAATAATTATTTCCATAGAAACAGAATTATATTTCCATGTAGAAAAATAATTTATCCATTAAAAATGCAATTCCATTTCTTCTTTTTTAAAATTCAAATGATGCTTTTGTAAAAATTTGCCATAAAAATGTTTGTTTTTTTTTTTAAAAATAAATATAAACAACAAATTCAAACATAAACAGTACAGGGTATTAAACGAGACATGAATGAAGCCCATTAATTTTAACACTGACCGCACGGGAGATACTTTAGACTTGAGTTGAGATTTTGTTTTTTCAGGAATCGGCATCCAATTAAATGTCAAACTCCAATCAAACCTTCCTACATGTATATCTTTACACCGAACCATTGATATTCTAATGTATCGTCCAGGATATTGTTCTAACGGGGGCGACTACATGTTCTTTTCTTCAGCTATTCTTCCTAACAAAGGCTCAAGCCAACCTGGTCACACAAATACACAAAATTCTAAAACTCAAATTTTTTGTTTACCCAAAGCAATATAAAATTTTTTTTGGAATCAGAAATTCAATCTAAAAATTGTAAGATTTCCAAGAAGTTTTAGTAGTAACTTCTTAAAAAATCCATCCACTTTTATTTGATGCATCTTTAACATATGTCCTTCACTTCATATTGTAAGTGCAGAATAAACACTGATTTTATTTCCATACTTTTATCACTTAGTTTTGGCTTTTGCTAAGTTGATTGATCCATTACTTAAGTCTGCATTACTAAGACAACCATTTTTTGTTTTAGGTCACCTGAGGTTTTGGAAGTTTGTTTTAGTCAATTTTGTTTAAAAGGATAACATGTGAAAATCTAGCTCACTTGAGGTTTTGGAAGTGACTTCAGTCAATTTTGCTAATGGATATGTGAATTTCTAGCTCATCTGAAGCTTTGGGAACATTTTTAGCCAATGTTGCTGTAAAAGACAACATGGGAATCTCTAGCTGAGGCTTTGGAAGTGATTTTTATGTTTTAAAAGATAATATGGTCATCTCTAGCAGATCTGAAGCCTTTGAAAGCATTTTAGCAGTTTTGTTTTAAAAGATAATTTGTTGAACTCTAGCATGTGTCTAGGTCATCTGAGGCTTAGGCAGTGAATTAATTTTGTTTTTAAAGATAATACGGGAATCTCTAGCTCATCTGAGGCTTTTGAAAGCAATTTTTGTCAATTTTGTTTGAAAGGATGAGATTGTGAATGTCTAGTTCAACTAGCTTTGGAAACAACTCTAAGCACAGTTAGCAGAAATAAGCAGTAGCTAACAAGTTAAAGCCTTCAAGATCAAGTTTTATTTATAACAGGGCCACAAAATTTTAGAAACATGGTAAACTATAAGTCTTATCACAAAGATAAATTAATGATGGAAGATGACCATTCATCATCGTTGTAAAAAATAAGGCTGAAATTATTTAATTTTTTATGTTTTCTTTACAAACAATAGATGGGTTTTTTTTGTTTTTTTATTATTAATTATACAAAATATTATAGGTCAGATCCAAAAGTTACAGATCTGACTGAAAAGTTACAGGTCTGACTGAAAAAATACAGGTCTGACTGAAAAGTTACAGATTTGACTGAAAAGTTACAAGTCTGACTGAAAAAATACAGGTCTGACTGAAAAGTTACAGGTCTGACTGAAAAGTTACAGATCTGACTGAAAAGTTACAGGTCTGACTGAAGAGCTACAGGTCTGACTGAAAAGTTACTGGTCTAACTGAAAAGTTACAGATCTGACTGAAAAGTTACAGGTCTGACTGAAAAAATACTGGTCTGACTGAAAAGTTACAGGTCTGACTGAAAAGTTACAGGTCTGACTGAAAAGTTTCTGTTCTGACTGAAAAGTTACAAGTCTGTCTGAAGAGCTACAGGTCTGACTGAAAAGTTACTGGTCTAACTGAAAAGTTACAGGTCTGACTGAAAAGTTAGTCTAACTGAAAAGTTACAGGTCTGACTGAAATGTACTGGTCTGACTGAAAAGTTTCTGTTCTGACTGAAAAGTTACAAGTCTGTCTGAAGAGCTACAGGTCTGACTGAAAAGTTACAGATCTGACTGAAAAGTTACTGGTCTGACTGAAAAGTTACAGGTCTGACTGAAAAGTTACTGGTCTAACTGAAAAGTTACAGGTCTGACTGAAAAGTTAGTCTAACTGAAAAGTTACAGGTCTAACTGAAAAGTTACAGGTCTGACTGAAAAGTTACAAGTCTGTCTGAAGAGCTACAGGTCTGACTGAAAAGTTACTGGTCTTTGGCTGACAGAGTGACCCAAATTTGGAACCCTGCTGAAATGGATTTCAATTTTAATTTTTGAGGGTCTGGACCACAAAAGCTTGGACATATAGTAACCCTTGACTCTATTATTAAGATAAGTCAATGATGAAAGATCGTATTTAATGGACATTTATCTGTGTCCCAACTTAGGATCAAATCTTTTATTTTAATGCTTTCTATAAGAACAAAATAAGATAATTCTATTCGAACATGATATTACTTGATAAAATAATGTCATTTATCAATTTTTTCTAAATTGGAAATCTTTTTTTTTACATATCATTTTCTGATCGTCACAAAAACAGCAACCATCTCTTTAAAAACTTTTCTAATTCTAACTATAGATAAAGATGCTATATTGTATTCTTAAGCTGCAACTGGCAATTATTACATATTCTAGAATTATGCAAATTTAAATAGCAGCTAAATGACCCTGCAGTTTAGTCTTCATGTAAGACAAGCTGTATTTACCAATTCTAAGAGTGTGTCATTTTGATAGCAGAGCACCAAAATTTATATACAAATGGTCATGTTTTTAACATCAAAGCCATTTTAGTGCTTCAAACAAGGCATAACACATAAACTAACCGGACTGGTGCAACTCTTGTTTTTCTAGTTTTTTCAATACTTTTTGGAATCACCATCCAGCGAAATACGAGCATCCAATCAAATTTTCCAACAGCCAGATTATCGGGTGTAAAGGACACATATTCAAATGTATCGTCATCTATATTTCCTATAACGGGTACTACTACATGATGTTTTCCCTCAGCAATGCGACCCAGTAATGGTTCAAGCCAACCTAACAATACACATTACAACTACTCTTTAAATAGGACAAAAATCTCAGGGTAAAATTCGGATAAGTATGTACTAAAGAATAAAAACGAATGAAATCATATTTAACTTTTTCACCTACAACTTTTCAACATCTTGACAAAAAAAAAAAAAAAAAATCCCACAATTTTGGTCCAAAAACTATTAATGAGGAGTTGTATTCCGAAATGGTCGTCTAGTCTAGTCCTGTAAAATTAACACTGGTATAAAATTGCGATTGTAAGGGGTTTCTTGTCACTAAAGTCAACATTAAAGATTTCATACTGACCGCTTAGATGACCAGCTTCAATTAAACCAGGGATTATCAGCTTTATATTTTTTGTTTAGTTTTTGTAATTAGATGTTGTCTATTGATAATTTTTTAATTCCATTTTATTCAAATATTGAGAACAAGAAATAATTTAAATAAAAAGTTGGTGCTTTTAACTCACTGAACTGCATATCAAATCTGTTTATTAATTCCCCTTGTAGAAGCTCTTTTAAGTGGAAGATAAAATATATTATAAAATCATGGGGGGGGGGGGGGGGGGGGGGGGGAGAGAGAGAATTAAACAATCTTCTTTAAAGACATTTGATGATGAGTTGAAAGCTGAAAACTTATAACACACTCAGAAAATGAGCATATACATGGTTTCCTGTGATTGAAGCCATATTGTCAATTTCAGCGAACAATTATAGCTTTATATCAATCTAATTCTCTTGAATTAACTTTGGCATTTTTATATAAGTTTTTATTATTTTCATCATCAAAATTTGATTAAATGTTAAACAACAATTTGGTCAAATTCAATTTGCTTCAAACACAATTTTGGGTGCCAAAATCGGGCTTTATGTGTAAAAACAGGATAAATGATATCTAGAAAAGAAAAATTGCTTTAATTTAAATGAATCTAAAATAGCAGCCACTTAATCAGATCTGTACAGATGAATGATTACCAAACTGAAATGGATGGAGATGACTTAAACAGAATGTTATGTCATAAAACTTAATTCTGGATCAAACTCACTCAAAATCAATACTTCCTCTTCAACACTTTGTATTTAACTAAATTTTACTAAATTATAAATTTTCTGGCTGTTAATCAAGCACCGATGTTGCTGATGATCAAACCCGGAACATAAAGCAACAAAACAAAATCAAAATGTTACATCATCAAAGTTTACATCATCAAAAGTTTCAAACCTCGGAAAGATTGCTGCTTAACTATGTTACTTAACTTATAACTTCAATTAAGTTTAACTATTTTAAAGCAATCTCCGTTGTTGTTTTTTTAATAAACTATAATTATGTTCAGATATTTTGACAATAATGGGGAACATGTGACCAGTTAATAGTTTCCCTATTTGTATACGAAACGCAAAGTTTACAGTTTCATGAGTTGGATTGAAAATATTTTTCTGTTCCGACATTTTTTAAAAATTCTTAAATGAAATCATATAAAATGTTTCAAAAAAATCAAATAAAAACAAACTATGAAATAATAATAATAATAATAAATCTTCTGTCTTTCTTAGTATTTTCTAGAACTTAAAAACTAAACATGTTTAGTGAATTAGTAATTATATATATACAACATGATGCTGAAATAATAAAATATAAGTATAAGCTCTGTAAGCTCCTAAATCTGACCTGACTATCTGACCACTCAATAAAAACTATAACTTATGTATATAAACATCCAGGAGGAGAACGGTTGTAAATTCTATATAGGTCACATTTTTGTCTGAAAGTAAATCCTATCAAATATTAATTCCAAAATGTTTTTTTGTAAAGTCATGCTACCTAAGACATTGAATGGCCATAATTTAGTCACTAGATCATACTTAAATTACTTGAATAATTTCAATTAATTTTTTTTTTTTTTTTAAGAAAATGCGGCTGTTTAGACAAAAACCACAATCAGTTGTAGATGTATATCACATGTCACACATCATACTGTACCGACTTTGATAGGTTCAAAAAGTCAGGCCAAATTTGAACTAATCAAATAATACCATACAAATAAATAAGCAACCTTTGGTGTTAGTGGCTCTCCCAACAAAAAGCTGTAAATTATAAAATTGTTAATAATATGTCATTCCATCAACGCTTGATTAAAAACTGTCATCAAAAGCCTCTAAAATAAATATCAACTTATCAAGCTAATATAATACAAATCTGTTAGTGTTCTAATATACAAAGTGTTCTTTATTTGTGTTACTTTGTCTGCAATATTGGCTATTATTTTCAAAATCTTCATTTTAAGTTCTTTTGCTCACTCTCCAATCGCCCTCTCTCTCAACCTCTTTTTAATTAACAATGCCATACCATGTGTTGTTTTAAAAGATCTATACTAAATGAAGAAATAGATGCTTGGTTTTAGAATACTAAAAAGGAATAAAGGATATAGAGAGGGATGTTTTAAGGGTAAAATAGTAAAATCTAAGTATATGAGTCAAGATGATCATTAAGATTTGACTATCTATTAACCTACAGATATGTCAATAAATATTATAATTCTTGTTTCACTCTGTTCCAAGTGAAAGGAATTGGAATTAGCATGTTAAAAAGTAAACACAAAAAAGTAATATATGTAAAATATGTTTGGGGTTGTGTTAAAAAATAAGGTGGCAGCGGTGGGATAGTTTTATTTGTTTTTAGTAGAACCTAATTTTCCTAGGTAAGGAAGGACTTTAGCATAATTATAACATAAGTAAAAACAAAGAAATATTACATAAAATTATTTTGGTGGTGTTGCAAAAAAATATTAGGTGGCAGCGGCAGGACATTTTTATTTTAAATTATTTGAATGACACTAGAAACATAACAATAATTGTAATATATTAAAAAAAATGACAAAAAGGGTTTTTTCTCATTTTTTAGTTTTTGTGAGATTTATAGTACAAAGAATAAAGAATCAGACAACTCTAAAGAGTATCAAGAATGCAGAAATTACACAATTTTTAAATGGGTCATTTTAAATGGTGGAGGAAATTTTTCTTATACAATCTATGAATATCAAAATTCCACAAAATCCAAAACAGGGTCATAGACAAATCTACCACAAACATAAACATGATCCATGTCCGAATCACAATCCCATAAATAAAGACTAGCAAATTAAGTAAAAAATTCACCAGAGAAGTGAGGCTGTATGCCTCGGAAGGATAAGTTCATCCTATCTAGCTAGCTCTACAACCTCCAACTGTGAAATGCATATGGAGAATAAAAGGTACATGGAACTTTAAAACGTCAAATATTGGTATTCAAGGTGAAAAGGATGTACAAAACTTTATAAAATTGTAAAGAAAATATATAGGCTTGTCCTAATCAATTTTATTTTTTGTAATTTAAAGTAAAAACGTTGGAACTGACAAGTTAGGTTAGACACGTGAACTTCCACCAGGGAAGTGAGGCCGGGTGCTCAGGAAGGGTAAGCACCTCCTGTTTAGCTAGCTACACCCGTCACGTGTGTAATCAAAATTGTGTGAAAGGAACATGGAACTATGAGACGTCAAATATATCAAAGGCAATCCTGGACACAGAGACATCAAACTTATCAACAATACTGTGATATAAGTTGCAAAATCATGGAATATAAAAATTTGTTGTTTAAATTACATGCACTTGACAATAGCCAATGTCTCCAAGTACACACAATGAATAATGAGTTTATCTAATGTAATGACATCTTATTTATAACCATGTCTAGAAAACTAATAAACAAATTAAAACAAGGTGATTTATAACTTTGTCAAGTTTAAAATTCAGAAAAGATGAATTGTAACAAACTAAATCAGACAAAGTAAAAATATAAAATAACAAAATTTGTAGAAAATCAGAAAAGAATACTAGAAAATCAGAAAGAATACCAGGTTTCTACTGGTGCCATATAGTCAGATACCAATAATATAGACGAGTTGCTTGGATTATGATTTAAGAAATCAATAAAATTAAGAATAAAGCTATGCAGAATTATTTATTCACATAATTTAATTTAGAGGTTTGATAATGAAGAGTGAAGTGCAGTGGAGTAAAGTGGTGTAATCTAAAGTTACAAAATTTATAGAAAAATCAGTGCCATATAGGCAGATACCAATATATAGAAGTGTTGACGGAATTATTATTCAAGAAATCAATCAAATTAACACTGGTACTAAAACCAACACCTGTTAATAGTGGAGTATGGTGTTGTTAAAAAGTGGATACTAAGCGGTATTCAGTAAAGTTCTAATAATATAATAAGCATTTGTTAGACTAGTTGATGATTCAAAATTAAAAATATTGTTAACAGGTGTTGAGATCAATTTATTTCTTACAAATTCAATCAAATTAAGAATAAAGTTATTCAAAATTTATTTATTCACATACTTAAAAGGGTATATTTTAGATCTAATTTAGAGGTTGGGCAATGAAAATTGTGGAGTGGAGTGGAGTAATGGCTGGAAACCTGAGTGCTCAGAAAAACAGCAACCTATGGCATGTATATATAAATAGCAGACCTTATTTCTATGTAATAAACTTAGATAAAATTGAATGATGAAAGTTAAAAAGTTTTGCAAGATAATTGAATCCTTTAATTTCAGTTAATTTAGAAAATCTCAATTTCAAACTGATGAATTCATTTAATTTTTTATCTTTTTAACCACATACAAGGTCCTTTCAATGAGCTGAAAAATATTATATATTTGCATCATAATGTTTTAGTTTTTAAAGCAGCTAAGAATGTCTAATTTATGAAAAATAAAAACCTATAGAGATCCTTCTACCATTAAAGTCATACTTTATATACATTTTATTATTTTGAATGGTTTTCTGGGTTTTTAATGAAAACAAATAAATTAACTGTTTTAATTCTGAATTTGACTGTATATATGTCTTAATTTCACCATGCTCTTAAAAATAAATATATTTACTGTTTTACTTCTAAATTGAAGCCTATAATTCTTAATTTCACCACGTTCAAAAATACAAAAGTAATCTAACCAAGATTGCCATTTTATGGAAATCACATCACATTTGGGATTGTTTTTAGTTAAATTCACATAAATCTGTAAGAAAAACAACTAAAAGTAAACGCTGGTCGGTCTTAGTGTTATAAGATCAATAAAACGTTTGAGATTAGTAGAAAAAATCATTAATCAAACAAAGCATTGATTAGATAAAAGTTCATGAATAATAAATAGGAGTGCACCATCCACATGACATTTGAACGAGACGAAATTGGGAAATCACGAACAAGGAAGAACATAATAGATTGTTACAGTTAATATCCCTAAAGACTTGCATGCCACCATGAAAAGTCAATAAACAGACTCCACTTGTTTAACATTCAATTAGAAAAAAGCAAAGAAAAAGTGATTTACATAGTCATGTTTATTAGTGTCTGAATTGATTCTTGTTGAGTAAAAAAAGCTGGCCCCGAAAATGATGTCATTTAGAATTTTGAAAAATCTTTAACACAAACATATTGGTCCATGTTTACATTACAACCCCCGCAAAAAAAGAAGGAAACTTTGAAAACTGGAAAATTGAGTTAAACACCTGAACTTCGATCAGGGAGTAAGACAGGGTGCTCTGGAAAGGGTAAGAACCCTCCTATCTGGCAAGCCAAACAAAATCAGATACCGTCATAAAATATTGTAAATCAGATAGACCAAGTTTTTCTATCCATGCCTGCAAATTTGAATTCCATTGAATTCTAGTGTAAATCTGGAACTTATTACATAAACAGTTTTGTTAAAATAACAATGACACATCAAATAAGTTTTTTTAAAATATGATAGGTAACATTTCAAATTTTATCAATTTTTGAGACAACTACCATTTAATTAAAATATTAGATTTCCTCCACCATTTAAACCTGACTTTCTACTTACTTTGTAATATATTTTTTTTTTATTTCTTTTGTTTTTATTTGCAAATGACATACTATATAGAGATTTAAATACTTGGAATTGAAACAGACACTAAAAACCTAACATCATTTTAGGGGCCAAATATAACTCCTTGCATATTTTTTTAAAAGGATTTAAAATATAAAACTCCCATTCAAGTTACTTCTTAGATATTTCAAAATAATTAATAAGAAAAGTTAATCTGACACCCATTCCATATAATTATAAAAATAATTCTAAATAAACGAATGTAACAATCTATTCTATACTTATAAATAACAACACACAATACAGCATGCCTGTTGCCATGGTAACAGTAGTCAACACAAAATATCATGCCATCACTATGGTGATTGACATTGTGTACCTGACGGGTAAATAATCTTTGTTGTTACGGCGATTTCTCTCATACTCTGGGATAGCATGCCAATTAAACTGAAGATTCCAATCAAAACCTCCGATACTAGTGCTTCTGGCACTGCCATATTGATATTTTAACGATTCGTCCTCGATAACATCGATAACGGGACAAACGACATTAGATTTATTTTCAGCAATGCGATCTAAAAGTGGTTCCAACCATCCTAGAACATCAAACAGATATATAGATATCACAAATATACAACAAAACACATCAAGATAACCCTGTCACCCTTACCGGAGTAATGGAACAGTCCAAATATATATGATTGGATGTGTTAATTAAGTCCAAGGTGAGAGGGTTGAAATTTTTGAGTACAAGAACTCACAAAATAACAAAGTTATCAATTAATGTTAGGTGTGTTCACAAACTGTTATGAATTCAGGTTAACTTTAGGTTTGGTTTTATTTTAAATTTTCAAGACACCAGTAACAAGTATAAAGGTTATTACAAAGCTATAATAAACCATTGTGATTAAATTGACCATTGGATGGGGCCATTAAAATAACTTGGCTTCTGTGAGTTCCTGTATGCATTATTATATAACATTTAACAATGATAATCAACATTATGTCAATAAATTCAATTCTGTAAATAATGACTAAATTTTTCAATTTGTATGATGAAACCATACTTGCCTACCCTTTTAAGAAACTAGGAGTAAGTCTGGGTAAATTTTGGTAGTAACTTTTTCAAAATAAATAGTAAGAATACATTCCTTTATTTGACTTGACAAAATACAGATATACTGTAGGATACTCAGGTTTTAAATTTTTTAATCTCATTATTTCTTCCTCACTTTTCTAGGCGACTGAAGATCCTATTCATCACTTTCTTGACCACAATGTTGAGAAACCATTTTAAACTAATTTACAATACTGGATTCCTGTCTTGCACTCTTGAACAGTATTTAAACATTGCCCTTCATTCAAATTGAATTGGAGGAGGTTAATATTTTACTGTATACATAAACTAGAAAACTCCAACTCTTATTTCTGGAAATTACCAGATGTTTTAAATCATAAGTTTTAACAGGCAATCCTACTGTCGTAATTTTAGCTTCAAAATTGTACAACTTACACCAAAATCAAAAGGGTAAGTAAGAATGTAGAACCATCACATCACAGGGTATCAACACTTACATGTTGTACTTGACTTTTGACCTTATACAAATAAAATGATTGGTCATAACATCATCACATCAGATCTTTTCAACACAAATAAGGTCTGTGAAGCACCTTTCAAATTTTTTGATACACATTTCAAATAATAACTAATTCTAACAAAACTATCCAATTAATATTGAGTTATATTATTATTACCTTCTGCACATTCACAGTGAGAATCCAGGAAGGTCACAACATCTCCTGTCGCTGCAGCAAAACCCAGTAGGCGGGCCCTGATAAGCCCCTCCCTCTTTTTGGCTCGGACAATTTTTACATTTCCTAATGCTGCAACATAGTCTTCCAGTGGTTTTCCTAAGTGATCTGAAAAGGTAATTTAGATGTAAAAACTTGTACACTCAAGCTGGCCTTAAAGGCCACTTCTACATACAGACCACCTGCCTTTGGAGGTCAGTAAAATTTCAAACATATTGCTCTTTGTTCATATTATATGAACCTGTATTTAAGGGCCACCTGCGGGGGATAAAAAATCAAAGAGTAAACACTGAATTCCAGATTAAGTAAGCCACCCACATTTTTTGCGGAGATTATCAAGTTTAAGCGGAATTAGCACCATTCAATACAACATGGTATTTATGTTCTTATGAATCAAGTTAAGATAGAGTAACATCAATCATTCAATCAAAATGATTTTATAACAGAAATCAACAAAATGTCTGACATGTCTGCTTAGATTAGTTATCATATTCAGTAGATCCATAGAAAAAACTTTTTAAAATAAAAAAAATCATACCAATCCATGTCCAAATCACAATCACAAAGCAAAGGAATAACTTCCAAATTGGCAATTTAAGTAAACTGTGAACTTCCACTTGGGAAGTGAGGCTGGGTGCTTTAGGAGAGTAAGCACCTAAAAACTTCTTCATTTACAAAAGTTTACTAGAAAGCAGTTTGTTTGCTTTTAAAGAAGCATTGTGACAAGGGTCTTGGAAGCCATCTTCCAGTATACAGTATACCTTATTACAATGCCCCTCAATAACTTTGCCACCTCACTTATCGCCACACTTTTTTAAAGCTCATAAATCCATTTTGTTTATGTTTTTCTATATGAGCCTCCCTCAGTTTATCCCCAAACCCCTTTATAAATGCCAAAATTTGACTGAACAAATGCTGGCGATTAATCGAGGTTATACTGTATATGTTTATATCTGACAGGTTAATGGATATATATTCTATCAAGGAAACATAAAACTGTTAATAGAGTATGTTTACCTGTCAATCAACAAGTAATATTAACATGGACAAATTATGTTTTAGTACCATATAAGTGTAAGTATAGGTACTTATTAATGATGTACATTGTAATAACCAATTATTGTCTAATAAGCAATAATAACTACTGTAGCTGGGCTGAGCTAGTCATTATGTTGTAGTGTTGTTATATATAGTAGATATAGTTCAGTGATTTCACTGCCAGAATTTCTGGTCTGCATCTTTTAGCCTTGTAGTTGAATGCTCGGGAGGGTCATGTTCGAGCATCCTTCGGGGCACTTAACAAGGCAGTGGATTTTTGAGATGTTTCCTCTTTCCTGTTATCTGACCGGGTCTGACCCAAGACTTGAAAGTGGGTAGTGACTGTTCTTTCGCCAAGCACTTGGCATTAAGAAATGAAAGTCATGGTTCTTTCGGATGGGAACTTAAAAATAAAAAGGTCCCGTGTCAAGGTAGGTATGGCACGATAAAAAACCCTGCTGTATAATGCCATCAGTGCAACGCACAGGTAAAATTTCTGCACCTTCACCAATAGTTGGTGACGTCTATATATAAGTGAAATATTCTTTACTGGGAAGTTAAACATCATTATTCAACTATCTCCTGTTATCTACACCCTAATTTTTTAAAAATACACTAAAATTTCCATGAAAATCAAAAATTAAAATGGTGGTTGTTGTATTTTGTTGCTTCAGTTTAAGTAAAGGTATAGTGTTTAATGACAAACTCCTATCACATTTGTCTTGTTACAGGTTACCTACCCATGTCTGAGAAATCGTCAACTAGAATTATTTCTTTAAGTAGATGTTCAGGAGACCTGTCTATAATGCTGTGCACTGTTCGTAGTAAAACGGAACGAGCCTCATTGTGAAAACAGACGACGACGCTTGTATCGGGAAGTTTTTCTTGATATTTCAGTGTTTTACATCTGAAAAATATAATAAAACATTATAAGTTTATGAAGTTTATTACAGAACCAAAATGGTATGAAATCAAACACAAACTTAACATTTCATGTTCAAGTCTCTATCCTGAATAGCCAAGTAAAAACTTTAAAAACTAGCAAATTAAGTAAAACATGTGACCTTCAACCAGGTAGTTCTTATAAACTTAGACACACACAGACAAATTAACACTATGCTTATCAACTAACAATTTTCAGTTTTACAATTGATGTATCGCTGACCACGCCCACAATGTTCCGACACTGGCCACCATCACGATACCAAAGCAGCGTCACGGCAACTAATGACATACTAGTATCAGTGACGTCCTTAAATGGTGGTATTCAGACCGAGTTTTCATTCTTTTTGCATGTAAATCAAGCATCCGGCCATTTGACAGAACATTGTGGGCATGGCCGGTGATACGTCAATTGGTCCTTAACTAAGATTTTTCTTAACTTAAATTCTTGCTAATTTTGAAAATCTTTTTTTGGAACTACAAATACACATTTTTAAACAGGAAACACAGACACTGATAAAACTAGAAGTTATCTTCAATATGACATCTTGAATTCCTGAATATTTTAGCCATTAAGAAAATTATTAAGATTTAAAATGTGACATATTTATGTTAAGGTAAATCTTGGTCAAAACATTAACATGAACCATGAGCCAGTATCTTTGATGATATGATTCTCTCTTTAGCACATATGATGAAGGTACATATTGTCTCAATAATACAACAGGAAAACCAACTACAGTCAAACCTGTCTATAAAGGTCCACCTAAGGGAACCACGTAAAGTGGCCCTTATATACAGGCTAAAATAATATGAATAAAGAACAATTCAAATGCAACTCTACTGGCCTTTATAAGCAGTGGCCCTTTTATGGAAGTGGCCTTTAAGGCAGGTTTGACTGTACTTTCTGTTTTTATTATCAGTACATGAAATTTTTTCAGAGTTTTGTGACAGAAAACTCACTCACTTTCACGCTGTTTTCACTTACTCCACTCCCACTTACACTCATGTACTTTACTTTTCAGGTTTTTTTGTGTTTTATTAACAAGTTACATACAGAGACTAAAGTCAACTTCATTTATAACCTCGGTGAGCACTGCATGATTTTTTCATTTTATTCTGTACATATTCCTAGTTAGAATCTAATTACACCTCATAAACACAGCCTGCCTAAAAATCCAGAACAAAAAGTCAAACAAGACATGCTATCTACAGTTCATTCAAATACCAATGGTATGTTAAAGGTGTGCGAGACAGAAATATCATCTAAACATTTGAATGATTTAGAGGTTTTACTTTCAAATCCATGTTATGGGATATATATTGAGATGTCACCAGCTATAGTCAGGTTGCAAACATTATACCTATGTAGTATTTAGGGTCTCATCTAAACAACAGGGGTTGAATTATTGAAGATTTGGGTGTGTAATTGCTGTAGGTTCAACCCCAAAGAAAGGCTTATTTTCCTTATTGTTAAACTCTACTAGTTGTGTAGGTAACAGTATAATGGTAAGAGTTGAGTTAAGTAATGGTGTTTAATGTTCCAGTCAAGAATATTTCACTAATTATATTGAGATATTGCCAACTAAAGACCAAGGTACAGAAATTTTGCCTGTGCGTTGCGCTAATGGCATTATACAGCAGGGTTCTTTATTGTGCCACCATGATACAGTACCTAGTTTATTTTAAGTTCCGATCCAAAAGAACTGTGACTTTAATTTCCTAATGCCAAGTGCTGAAAGAACGGTCACTACCTACTTTTAAGTCTTCGAACACACCAGACCGAGGTTCGAACCCACAACCTCCCACTTATGGACAGAGAACTCTAACAACTGAGCTATCACAGTGGTTTTTTAATGGATGGACTGATTGTTAACCTACAACATTGTGGACATGTGTATAACTACAGTACAGATCACAAGCATTTGTACCTAGCAACTTGTGCTTAATAATCATTCCTTGTGATAAATAAACCATCATATCTTGTCAAGAATGGCTGAAAAATTGCTGATGTGACATAAAACAACATACAATAAATAAATCACCAAAGTCAAAATATCTCAACAGTATCTGTTTATAACTTGTTGATTTCGAGCTTTTCTTTTCTTTTGTTTTTACAGTTTTCAGCTAAAAAATTGTTGACACGACAAACAAGTTTAAATCCTCACAGAGCTGTTTACGTAACTTATTTATTTAGAGGTTTTGTTTTCTGTTACAAACCTGTAGGATAATTCACTTATCAAAATATCAGCAACATTTGAATAAGTCAATTATCCCTAAGCTTCAGAACATGAAAAAAAACATTCAAAAAAGAAAAAAAAAACCTTAATATAGATGAATGAACATTTGAATAACCTTATTATCCCTAACCTTCAGATCATAACAACAAAATATATTTTTTAAAACAACCGCTCAACAAATAAACATTTAAATAAATTTATTATCCCTAAAATTCAGATCATAACAACAAAATATATTTTTAAAAACAACCGCTCAATAAATAAACATTTAAATAAATTTATTATCCCTAAGTTTCAGAACAGAACAAGAAAGTACTAAAAAAATAAAAAAAATCGAAAGTAGACAGACACCTCCGAGTATTACAGATGGGCGAGTACAACTGATGTATAATGATCAAGGGAGATAACATTACTACCCCGTAAGGGTCCCGTTACAATAACGCCCAAAACATCAATTTGGGGTTAATTAAAACAAAAATATCAGACAACAGCTGAACAAGAAGGAATGAACATTTTGAATAACTTAATTATCCCTATAAGGTTTAGATCGTAAAAAAAAAAAAATACAAAAAAACCCCAAAAAGTAAAAATAATTATAAAATACCAGACAACAGCTGAACAAGAACAGATGAATATTTGAATAACTTAATTATCCCTTAGCTTTAGACCGTAAAAAAAAAAAAAATACAAACAAAAAAACAAAATATAAAAATAATAATAAAATACCAGACAACAGCTTCACAAGAATGAATGAACGTTTGAATAACTTAATTATCCATAAACTTTAGATCATAACAACAAAATATTACAAAAATTTCAGACAGCAGCTGAACGAGAATGAATTATCCTCAAACTGGTAATAACAAAATAATCAACAATTAATATAATATAGACAATAACAAATAAAGAATATAAACCAACGTTTGAATAAGTAAATTATCCTTCAGCTTGAAATAACAAAATCATCAACTAGTTATATGGACAACAACGGAATACGAACGAAAAATAAACACGATTTGAATTAACATTTGAATAAGTAACTTATGGGTAAACTTCCGATCGTAATGACAAAAACATAATTTGATGGAGTTACGTAAACAACAGAAGTATTCCATGATGTTTTGAGCCACAGTAAAACAGGAAGCCAATGACATCGGAAAAATCCATAGATTGAAAAGTTAATTTCCTTAATTCAGCCTAATTCAATCTGAAATCATCAAGTGTAACATGTTACAGACATTTATTCGTTTTACGACACTGGAGGGAATGTAACATGCAATACTGTAATCAGTTAAAGACGGCTGGATTGATTGTATATGTAAATGATTTTAATTGACTGTATTATACTAATAATAGAATTAATTAAAAAAAACCATAAAAATGCTGTAAAAATTATAATGGAGTGACCCAACAATTTCCCTAAAATTTGTAGCAGGAGGTAGATTGACTAATCCGACAGGACAAGGGTCAAGCTGGGCACATAGGCCCAAAACAATTTTCAGTTCTGAAAGCAATTTTATTTATTCTAACAGGCCATTTTGGAGTTTTAGGCAGTCAAATATGCCTGTTGCCAGCTTTTTAGGAAAACACTGGTGACCTTACTATAATTTATTGTATAATGGCCCCCAATGTCCATCCAATAAAGCCATGTAATGAATATCATTTGCACACATGTAATATCACTTATATAGACTGAAATAGATTAAGACCCTGAAAGGTACAGTAAAACATGTTTATAATGAAGCCCCGGGGAATCTGTTAAAAAGCAACTTTGTTATATTGTTATATATAGACTTTTATGCCACCTCGGATAAAATTCCTTTATTCCCATTGGTCAATTAGTAACCTAATATGGGGTTATATTAGGTCACTAGTGATTATCTCCCTTGTCCCAAAAAATACTTGGTGAGCAGCAATTACGTCCTCCGTAAAAAGACTGCAGCCTCAATGGCATCGTCAAAGCGGTTTGCTGTTTCAGCAGATGTACTTATGTTAAAACATCTTGAAGATCAAGATCTTTGGTGTGATAAATTTGTTATACAGTGATTTAGTGAGCTAATACAGAAATATATGGAGTCATTAATATTCATATTGGGCTCCACTATCACATCGTAACTAATAATATAGGGGAGTGGCCAGGCCCAATATTTGACTTCATACTATCCATTTATTTGTTTTCAGCAGGTTTGTTATATCTGTGTTTTACTGTACCCCTATAATTAAATGACTTACTCTTCATCTCTAACATCAGGTAAGCTCCGGTGCAGTGACATCATATCACTAGCGTATTGGTTAAATGCGTTTTTCTGGAATCCATCGTCATATTTTTTTCTTTCTTCTGGTGATAAACTGTCTTTATTTATTATAATTGCTTTACCATTTTCTCCTGAAAGCAAAGAAATATGGATTACATCATAAGGAAAATCAATTTATTTTTTTTTTAAATTTAGTTAATCTTAACTGATATTAATTCTAGTGCGTTTTAAATGTTCAGATACAAAACATGTCACTAAATATATGCAGACTGTATAATCCATCATCATCACAAAGTTCAAGGTCATCTAATAATTATCTTGACCCGAAGTTCAAGGTCATCTAATTATTATCTTGACCCAATGTTCAAGGTCATCTAAATATTATCTTGACCAAAAGTTCATAGTCATCTAATTAATATCTTGCCCCAAAGTTCAAGGTCACCTGATTATGAACTTAACTCAAAGTTCAAGACCATCTAATTATGATCTTGACCCAAAGTTCAAGGTCATCAATACTTGATTTTCTGTGGTTATTTGTTTAGAATGTTCTATATGCATGAAGAGTCTAAGCCAACAAGCTAAAAAACCCAGTGCTTTTCATGGCCTTCTGTATTGTCACTAATAGTATGAAAATAATCCTTTGAAACCAATGCTTCCTGTGGACTAGGTGACCAAGAAGTCTTAAGTGCCAACTTATGGGCCACAGTGCTCCTCACAACCTG
The DNA here is from genome assembly GCA_021292105.1 of Anadara kagoshimensis. NCBI lineage: Eukaryota > Metazoa > Mollusca > Bivalvia > Arcoida > Arcidae > Anadara > Anadara kagoshimensis. The sequence goes on along the minus strand of CM037872.1, from coordinate 40,992,597 downwards.
TGTTCAAACCCCATCCTGGCAAATCTTTGTGTGAAAATGTTAGTTTGCTTGCCAAAACTTGGTGGTTTTGTGCAGGCACTGCAGTTTCCCTTAATCAGTCAAAACTGACTGCTTTAATGTATGTGAAGGAAAATATGAACTGGATGAAAAACATCATTACAGGTACTCTATTCAAACATGTCTTAAATTTAGATCTAAAGAGGGAAAAAACTTTAACATGAAACATATTCTACAGTGAAATCCTTGACATTTAACAATTTAAAAATTAGACAAACTCTTAACCAATCAAGCTACAAAATTGTTCAATAAAAGGGAATGAAACCCAATTAAACCATTAAGATGTATTAAATATTTAGCCCTCATGATGTCAACGCTGACAATTTATGCTTTACAATAAAAGATTCACAAATTTAATTAAAACTAGATCCATTAGGAATAATGATTAAAGTCATTTAAAATTTGATTACTTGTTTAAATTTTGAAAACAATAAAATCAGCTGATGTTGTAATAACTCCTGATTATTGCCACAAACTTGTCAAGTTTTTCATCTTCCACCATGTAACATTTAAGATTTTATATTTCAATTGTAGTCTTCCCTTAAATTTAACACATTTTTAAGGTTGCCATGGTGATTTATCACCTCTATAACAATAAAAAGAGTCGTTAATTACATAATTGCAGCAAATTTCACAATTTTAGTAAAAGAATAGTCAATATGAATAGTCAATTTCTGTAAAAAGAAGTTACCGATGAATGTCAGTATTCAGAAATAAAGCTGAAAATGTAGCAGTTCCAATTATTATGAATTATCAAATGCCAATAGTCTAACTGAAAAGTTACAAGAGTAAGCCTGGCAAGATGACTAAACATGTCCCTGATTAGCAATGGTGGATGAAAACAAGGTGCCTGATGAAAACCACCAACCCTCAGCAACCCAACTAAGAAACTTTCTCACTCTAGGAACTGTCAAAAGGTGGATTCAATCCTAGGCTGTGAGAGGTCCTGTAAATGTATGGTTTATGCCACTTAGCCACTAGTTCTTTAAATCCATGAGGTTTTACTTCTGACAATAAGTGAAAAACAAAGTAAGTTTGTCTATTTATCTAGACAGACAGACAGACAGACAGACAGACAGACAGACCATATAACTGTACCTACAGTACAGACCTGTCAAATGTTTAACACTGATCTAACCAAATAGAGCCAAAGTCCAGTTGCAGAGTGCCAAAGATATGGATAGCAACTAGTGGCTAAAAAGCTGAAAATATACTAAGTGATAACAGCTGCTGAAAAATAATGACTGGATATAGGTAAAAAGGAGTTGAGATGAGCTGCCGATTCGACACCAATTCGTTAGCCGAGTGTTTAAAGTTTGACAGGCCTGTACAGTTTATGAATACATATATAACTATATATACAGATAATGTGTCTGGTTGTTTATTAGTGTAAGTGGTCAGATATCAATGGTCAAGCTTAATAACAGACATCATCGATCACTAAATAATGGTAGTCAATGGTTTATTGGTCAATTTTATTGTTCTTCAACCACATTATCAGGTATTACAACCAAGTAACAATTTAGATGAAAAATATCACAGATTAATTTCATTGGTCATCAAATTGGCAGACATATTATCTTGTTAGATCCAATGATTTAAAAGAAAACATCAGCAATAAATTTCATTGGTCAATAAATTGGCAGTCATATTATCTTGTTAGATCCAATGATTTAGAAGAAAACATCAGCAATAAATTTCATTGGTCAACAAATTGGCAGACATATATATATAGTAAATCTTGTTAGCTGTTGTCTCAAGTATCAATGGTTAAATTACTGGTCAATCAAGAGAAACTTGGTTTTTCCCCTAGGTTTGTGTGATTGCATAATGATCAATGATTGATATCTAGTAACAGTCCCTTTGAAATGACCCCACACCCATTACATTTTTAACTGCTATGGGTCCTCTGTTGGTAGAGTGCTTCCTTCATATGTTAGTGGTTGTGGGTTTGAATACCAGCCATATCTGACCAAGACTTGAAAATAAGTAGTGACTGTTCTTTCGTCAAGCACTCAGCATTTAGAAATGAAATCATGGGAATCTTTAAAAAAGACCTTAAAAACTTATGCCTATTGTAATGGTAAGCATGGCATGCTAAAGAACCCTCCCTGCAGATTGCCAAGTGAATTGCAAAGGTTAAAATTTCTGCCACTTCACCTATAGCTGGTGATGTCTCAATATAAGTAAAATATTCTTAACTGGACCATAATCAATCAATCAATCAATCAAATTCTTTGTCAAATTTTCGAAGAAAAAAAAAATTCATAGAAATGTTTTAGATGATTAGTCAATTTTAGGTTTTATCAGTACAGTTAAACACTTTAATAGAAGTATTTTTCAATATTTTCCTTTAGTTCTAGCTGTGATTTGTATATTAGGCACTTGATATACTTATATCGCACATAAACCATGGATGTTAAACATGTTAAGCAAATCTAATATTTCCTTGTCAGAATGAGGAGCGGGGAAAAAACCCAAGGAAAACCAGGAAATTGTGTCAAGTCAGACAGGTCAGTATGAGGAAAATCGGGGAAAAAATCAGGAAATTATGTCAATTCAGACAACATGTGCTTTGTTTACATCAATGATAAGTTATTGACATCCATTCATGTTTACAAGGAAGGTTATATACAATAATAGACATTTATCTATATCGTTACAACTAAACAATAATAGTCTCACAATAACTCCATTCATAATTCATGTCATTATTATGTTTTCAGTGTTCAATAATGGGGTTATTCTGGTGAACTGACAAACTTTCTCAAATAAGGATCTGTCCAGGTGGGATTTGAACCTAGACTATGAGAAAGAGTGTTACAGAGGCCCCTAGTAAATAATGGAGATGTTGTCAATAATATACATCATCCATCTGAAAGTGGACACAGCTCTACACTGTAAAGACAAACCTTGTCTAATCCAAGTGACAACCTTGGATCAGAATATGAATATTTGAATTAGACAGAGTATTAATTTGCAAGATGTTTTTATCAGTGTTATCAGTATAACAATACATGTATGGGCTTTAATCAACAGTTGAGGACAGTGGAAAGCCTGGATAAAACCACAGAACTTAAGCAACCAATCTGACAGACTTTTTCACAATACATGATACATGAATACAATGTATGATCATTCCAAGTGGGGTTAGAACCTTGGCAGTAAGATGCATTTCCATAAACTGACACTTCCAAGAACACATTTTCAAAACATGACACTTCCAAGACCACATTTTCAAAACATGACACTTCCAAGACCACATTTTCAAAACATGACACATCCAAGACTCAAAACATGACACTTCCAAGACCACATTTTCAAAACATGACAAATCCAAGACTCAAAACATGACACTTCCAAGACTCAAAACATGACACTTCCAAGACTCAAAACATGACACTTCCAAGACCACATTTTCTCAAAACATGACACTTCCAAGACCACATTTTCTCAAAACATGACACTTCCAAGACCACATTTTCAAAACATGACACTTCCAAGACCACATTTTTAAAACATGACACTTCCAAGACCACATTTTTAAAACATGACACTTCCAAGACCGCATTTTTAAAACATGACACTTCCAAGACCTCATTTTCAAAACATGACACTTCCAAGACTCAAAACATGGCACTTCCACGACTCAAAACATGACACTTCCAAGACTGCATTATCAAAACATGACACTTCCAAGACTGCATTTTCAAAACATGACACTTTCAAGACCACATTTTCAAAACATGATACTTCCAACACCACATTTTCAAAACATGACACTTCCAACACCACATTTTCAAAACATGGTGCATGCAGAACAGATGATGTTCTTAGCAACCAATCTGATGAAATTAAACTTTATCATTATATGATCTGCCTCAGTGGGGTTAGAACCTTGGTGATGAGAGGCGATGTGATCCATAAACTGGCACTTTAAGACCACATGAAACATGACACATCCGAAACTAATAATATTTTCCGTGGCTTGATTTTGTCACTCACAATCAATTACCATGCCACATGTGGTGTCTTCTCAAAAAGAACAATCATTTAACATCTAAAATTGACTTGAAACACAATCATTAAAACCCTGGACAACCCAAGCCAATTTGTAGTCATTGATGTTCAGTCATTAAGATAAAATAACGAGTTTTTAAGAGTCTATTACAGAACAGAAAAAAATAATGATGATTTGTCTAGAAGTTATATCCATGTTTAACCCACGATGATGATGATGATGATTAGCATGCATTGTCTGACGGGAATGAAAATCTGTTATGTAGCAAAATCACAGTAAAGTCTCAACTCATTGCGACCAATAAGCAGTGTATGAGGGCTTTCACTGTGAATCACACAACATTACATGAGGTGACAGGGAATTATAACAAGGTTAAAATTTGATTTCACTTATATCAACCTGATCAATGTTCTGAATTTAGAAGCAGCCTTTTCAGTAAATTTTCAAGTTTCTTAACATAGGCAGCAAGTATGGCATATTATGTGCCGATACTACAAAAACATATTGACTAAATGTTAATGTGGTAAAAGTAAGCAACAAACTTAATTCAAATCCAAACAAGTAAAAGACAACTTTTGTCACCTTGAAACCACTGCATTATGTTGTTTTGTTTGTCTGCAGTGTTTTGTCTTTTCAGATGCAATGGCCATAATATCCCCCCTCCGCCAGTACAAATCCCTCTCTCCTATATAACAAACGACTGTGCTCAGACCTAGCAAGGCCATGACAATGGTTATCCCTCTATATAACTGACAATCCCTCTAAATTCAACCACACCCCCATCCCACCCCCATACCCCAGTACAAATTCCTCTCTCCTATATAACAAACGACTGTGCTCAGACTTAGCACAGCCATGACAATGGTTATCTTTGTCATTTATCATCTCTGTAGAACTGACAATCCCTCTAAATTCAACCACACCCCCACCCTGACCCCTACCCCAGTACAAATCCCTCTCTCCTATATAACAAACGACTGTGCTCAGACTTAGCACAGCCATGACAATGGTTATCTTTGTCATTTATCATCTCTGTAGAACTGACAATCCCTCTAAATTCAACCACACCCCCACCCTGACCCCCTACCCCAGTACAAATCCCTCTCTTCTATATAACAAACAACTGTGCTCAGATTTAGCATGGCCATGACAATGGTTATCTTTGTCATTTATCATCTCTGTAGAACTGACAATCCCTCTAAATTCAAAGTCTCAAGCTAATCACCAATCTGAATGCAATTAGACATAGAAAATACAAAAGCATTACTGAACCTAAAGTCAATTATCCACTGACGATAATTATAAGGCATTTCAGTATACAGATGCATTACCGAACTAAAGCCAATTATCTATTGAAAGGCAATTAAGACATTGAAAAAACAACATCATTAACGGCAGAAAAATGAAAAGTAAAGTTTTTCTGAAAAGCTGTTGTTAGTTCCGTTATACACTAACAAGATTAGATGTTAATTGTTAATTACCGTATCAGCTATTTCGCAATGCCTCATTCCCGATTCCTTGTTTCACACGTTTATCGTCACCTAACAACAAAAATAATGCTAGGCACATTTTCAATTATGCGCCTTAATTCCACTCAAATCAGAACTCTCTCTTCTTCAACATCCTGGGCATTGTCAATTATTAACTTGATTTTAAACAGAATCAGAGCACCTCATTGTTAAAATCAGCGTCTTATCTGATAATGCTGATCGATGCGTGATGAAAATCTTCTTAAGCAGCAGTTTCTTATAGAATAATATACTAGTAGTTCAATGAAGCTTTGTTATTTTATGCTGATGTCAAATATTTTTCTCTTATAAAAAAGTGGTAACTGGTCAGTTTAGGGGTGGTGGGGGAAACTGGAGTGCCCATAAAATCTGCTGACCTTCAGTAAGTGAACTGACAAACTTTCTCACCCTAGGATTTGCTGGTGGGTGTTTCAAACCTATGTGATGAATGGCACAGTGGTCTTTAAGTAGGTAGTTTAGATCACTTAAACATCAGGGACCCTACCTGACTAATAGTAGAGCCAAAATGCCCAATATTAAGCTATAAAGCTAATAGCTAGTCAGTTGCTATGACATAATGGTGAAACATTGTACAGAGACAATGAGAGCTCATGAACATAAGATGACCCTTAGTCTTTTGTAGTCAACTGAATTTTAACCCTCAATTGACAATCTATTTTATGTTTACACGTATAAACCAAACCTCCTACCAGGAATGAGCTACAGAAGTGGTTCTTATTGACAAGCTATCTATTTTCCTTTTCCCTTAATTTTGGTCTTGCCAAACTGGTAGCCAAGTGGTCTAAGGATCAAGCTTACAGATGGGTTCTAATACTATTCTGGCACACCCAGTGTAAAATGTTTGTCTGTTTGCTGGTCAAAGGTCAACATTGACCGCCTCGCCTCGTATAAGAATAAATCGTCAGTCCACTCCATTCTAATTGATAATACAAAAAATATTTTAATACTGTACTCCAAATGAAACTAGGTCACTTTGTTCTATATTTTAAAATCTCTTTAATCTTAAATTATTTTTAAACAAAATTACTAAAAAAAACTGTTAAATTGTTATCTAGGGAAAATAAATCAATTCTTTAACAAAAAAAAAAAAAAAAAAAAAAAAAAAAAAAAAAAAAAAAAAAAAGAAGAAGATAAAACAGCAATGAGAAATTGATATAAAGAAAGCAGTGATAGATTTGTTATTTATTTATTGACATTTCAGTAAACTTTCATCAAATTACCATCAAAGCAAAAACAAATCACTGAGCAGTAAAAAAAATAAAGTTTGGAAAAACAGCAAATATCAATCCAAAAAATGGGATAAAAGTCATGATTTGGGGGATTGCAAGTCTCTTCTGGTTAAAAAATATTCTAGGTCCGAGGTCCTGAAATTATTGATTTTCGTGGGGACCCTTGATAATAAAACAGTAAAAGTCCATTGGACCTGCAGTTCTTATCAGGATAATACTGCTCTTTTTTTAAGATAACATAATTGCACATGGACATTTTAGGATGATATTACGACCTTCAAAACTCCTTGACCTTTCATTACAAAACATAATTTTGAACCTCTGGAAAAGCCCTGTTGATCATTACAGTAACATCAATATTAATTTTCTTGTTCAGTCTGTTTCATTTGCTTCTAGTTGTAAGCTTACTCTGTAGCGGCCACAGGTGGCCTGCTTTTTTTCCAACTCTACAAAAGTGTTTTTAGCAGGCACTGAGACATGGGACCTCTGAAAGACTATTCTGGTAATGAGCTTTTTACGGCTCTAGTACGGGCAGGAGATGAAAATCATCTCAGAAAATTTCCAAGTCCTGAGTGAAGTTTGAACCCACGACCCTTGACTTCAGAAGCCAGTGACAGTATCACTCGGCCATGTCCACCCATCAACCATTTGTCTTATGTCTGTAGAATGTTCCATTATGAATTTAGAAATCAAATTTTCTACATTTGGGTCTGGTTATGTTTGTACTAATGTGGACACCATGGACACCAAAAACAGCAGGAATATGTAATGTATGGCTATATTTATCTGATGGAAAAAGTTGTCATAATATGAAGCTATCTTAATTTTGACAGAAAATCACAAAAAAATGTCATATTTTACTGCAGTTTCAACACCTGGAAACATTGTGCAAAAAAGAAACATTTGTTTTGACTATATCTAGTGAAAACCATTTAAGGTTGTACAGCCTTTGAGGGGGAAAAATCTCTGCAAAAATGGCTTAATTTTCATCATTTTAACAAAACAACCACGGAAGCTATTTTTATGATGTTATTCAAGATCCAACCTAAAATTAGTTATATTTCCAGGCAAACCAAGTTCAACAATTTTATAGATGACTGGTTAAGTTACTACTGAGAAACTTAAATTTGGGCAGGAGTTATGAGAGCTACCTAAGCATACACACAGAACAGACCTGTCAAAAGTTTAACACTAAGTTAACAAATTAGTGCAGAATCAACAGCTCATCTCGACCCCTCGCTCAGCTTTATCTCGGCAGCTGCTATCTATCTCTCAGTAGCTTTTTGGTCACTACCTATCCATATCTCAGTCACTCAGCAGCCGAGCTTCGACACATTCACGTTAGCTCAGTGTTAAACTTTTGACAGGTCTGTACTGTATCTACCCTTTAAGCAAACATACATATCTTCCTTTAAAGAGACTAGTATACATTTGCTACTTTCACTTAGTCAACCATCACAAAATACAAAATAAGCAAAATAATGGACGTAAAACAAATTAATTCAATAGCAACAGAATACATTTATATTTTAGTTTTCTCTCTGTCTCTGTTTTGTCATTTCATTAACTTAAAAATAAAATAAAAACAGAATAGTGACAGAAGAAGAATCTATAACAAACAAATAAATTTATATTTTAGTATTTTTTCAGTCCTCTGTCATTTAAACTAACCAGAACTAAAATTAAATGTTCAACTTCTGACAGCCAGAAACTCACAGCTCATCACTTACTTGTCGTCGCGGTAACGTAATAACGATTTTATCTGATTTAAAGACATAAAACTCATTAAACATAAATGACTTGTTTCTTCAATCTGGATATCAAAGTTTCATTTGTTGTTAGCTTTTTTATCCATTTCATTCAAACATTTAGCTGATTCAGAAAATCTGATAATCGTAAACAAAAGAAAATCTATAATCTGCTAGCTATAATGTTGATAAGAAGGTGTGAAAAAAAGAAACCCATGTTATGATAAAGAAAACCTTACTGTTTGCTATTCACACTGATCAAAGTTTATACCAGTGCATTAGGTACATGTATAACTGGTTCTTAGTTCTTTGGTTGTTTTAGATCTTTGACTTTTTCCTATTGATATTATTAAGAGCAGAGAGGAATTGGAATGTAATGGTGTGGTATATCCAAGTCAAGATTCATTCACTTATGTTGAGTCAGTTAGTTTGAGGATAGTGGAGAAAACCTGAGTGCCTGGAAAAAACATTGAAATTGACAAGTGAACTGACAAACTTTCTCACACTAGGATATGCCCGAGTGTCATTCAAAGTTCAAACCTAGGGGGTAATAGGGTCCTTAAGTATGTGCTTTAGACAACTTGGCAACTTATAACAAGGCAGTCAGTCCAGTTCTGAAATGGTGAAGAACCTGATGTAACCAGAGAAAACTAGAATCCTTCCACGGGTGAAATGAGAAAAATCATAAAACTATGATATGGCTAAGTGGGATTTGAACCAAGGCAGAAAGCACTGTCATCTGTAAGCTGGTGGAGTCTTTCACAAGTTATATTGTATAAAGTATTACCAGGCCCTGGTTTCACAATTACTCCTTAGCTAAGATTTTCCTTAACCCAATCCTGCAAAATTTAAAAATTTTATTATTTTGTTAAATTTTCTAGATATTCATGAATTTAAGGTGTTATTTTAAAGATCAACTGCATTAGTTTTGTTAAAATATTCAACAGAAGTTCCAGCACAAGATTACCAAAATTTGCTAATTTTAAGTAAAGAAAAATCTTAACCAAAGAATGATTGTGAAACTGGGGCCTGGTGCGTTTAGATCTATGGTATAAGTTTTTTCTTTGTTGTAAGGGGTATTATGTACGTACCTGGTGCACTTGGATCTATTGTATAAGTTTTTTTCTTTGTTGTAGGGGGTTTAACTTGTTCCTTTTTACTTTCTTCTATATCGACGTCTACTTTTTTAACAGTTTCTTCCACATTAATTTTTTTAACAAATTCCTGCTGTTCCTCAGCGTGAACTTTCCGATGTATACTTTCCCGATCGTTTAATGGTATATGGTCTCCACCTAAAGGCTCTAAATTTTCTGGAGGTAAAACATTTTGATGATTTTGTTTATCAATGTTCCGTTTTTCGACGTCATTTTTTCTAACATTGTCAGATGTGTCACTATTTAAGAATGTCATAAGTACCACGACAAAGAACCATAATGTTGGAATTCCTATCACAGCTTTAAATATAATACTCCGTCTTCGCCGAAAAAAACTGGCCATTTTTATAATTATAAAGAAATTATTTCACTATATATGTAAAATTTTAATTTTTCCCTGTCTGTTTGTTAATCCATTTAATTCCTCCTTTGGAATGGAAATATCTGTAAAAATAAAGAAAAAATTTATAAATTCTGTAAACACAAAGAAAATATGTATAAATTCTGTGACAAATATCTAAATTCTGTAAAAATAAAGTAATAGATTAAAAATTGAAATTGTGTGAAAAGTATCAAAATTTTGCGAAAATAAAGAAAAAAATAAATTTCAATCAAAATAAAGAAAAACGACTAAAAATTTGGGGGATAAAAAAAGAAATAATATCAAAATTTTGTCAAAATAAAGGATTTTTTTTTTATCTTCTAGAAATACCAGTAAGAGATGTTCAGAAAGCAAGTCTAAGTTAATAAAAGTGTAAAAATATTTTTGTCCAACATCCAGGCACAAAGTTTCCAGTAGGAACCAGTTTTTACCTGAATATTTAAAGGTGTATGTCTAATTAGCTGTTAATTAATTCATACTAGACGTACACCACATGCAGCAATTAAAATGGATAAAAGATATAATAAATTAAAATTAAAGACATCAAAATTAACAAGTAAAAGGGGAAATATGTTACTGTATAGAGCATTAAGTTTGACCTGGCCGTTTGACCTTTAATTTGAGTATTAAGATTGGGCTAATAGACTGTATGATTTAGGTAACACCTCATGTATCATTACCATAAACACCCAGTACCCAGTATTACTGTCATCTATCCTTATATATTAACTGTATATTGCCCCTAAATTACACCATGGATATGTCTGTTTGAATATTCAAATTAAAGGTCAAATGGCCAGGTCAAACTTGACACACTATACTATAATCCAGTTACCTGTAATGTCAGGTGTTTTACAAATATTGAAATCCTTTGAAAAGTGCAGGTGCACTTAAAACTGTGTTTTATACAGTTAAATCCTGTCTAAAATGGCCACTCAGGGGTCCAACAGTAAAAGTGACCTTTATGGGCAGATGACTTTTAAATAGAGATTCAAATAACATGAATAAAGAGCAATTGGGATAAAATTTTACTGGCCTTTAAAAACAGGGGGCCTTTATATAGAGGTGGCCTTTGAGGCAGGTGTGACTGTATATGGCACCCAAAGACAACTATATCAGTTTTTTTTTTTTTTTGAAAGGGGGGGGAGTTGTTATATGTGGTTTTGAATCTTTTGATATTGGGTGGTGTTTAAGTGACTAAAGCTAAATTGAAATTTATGTCAAATTTGACCAAGCTAAAATTAGTTCATTTACATCAAGATGTCACCAGCTAGTTATAGCAATTTTAAACTTGACCATTGTATCTATGTCAATCAGCAGTGAAAACTCTTTTGGGCTATGCTTAACAATAAGACAAAAGTTGGGGCTATATGGGCAAGTCCTCTCTCTCTCTCTCTCTCTCTCTCTCTCTCCATGACTAGTTATAGCAATTTAAAACTTGGGCATTGTGTCTATGTCAATCAGCAGTGACAACTCTTTTGGGCTATGCTGAACAATAAACAAAGAACAAAGGTTGGAGCTATTTGAGCAATGTCCTCTCTCTCTCTCTCTCTCTCTCTCTCTCAATGACTTCAGCTGTATAATCATTCATATGTTCAACATCAACCTTTCACAATTTTTTTACGTATGCAGAGTGTAGGAGGTTGTGTAGAAAATAAAACAGCCTATGTTTGTTCACTCGGGTGCACAGGGTTATGATTTAAACTCTCTTTAAATTTTGAAAATTTACACAGAAATTGATATTCCATGTCTATAGAGCAACATGAAGTCACATGTACTTAATCTGTCTTAAGATGTTATGAATTATTTCTAAGCTTTCACTAAAATGAAACTTATGGTTGCATGTGTATATGTTTGTAAGGGGTTAAAATTAGAATTTTTCTTTAAAAATTGTTGACATTTTAAAATATTTATTAAAATGAAATTAATTGTTTCGTGTTGATTTTGTTTTTACATATAATTAATAATTCCTCCACCCAACATTTTAATTTTTATCTGATAAGTTTTCATTAAACGATGCCATTGTACCTAGAAATTTACAATGACTATGTTCTATATTTAAAATTCTGACAATTTTACCTTTTAAAATAAATCTCATTCATTAATATTTTTAAATCTGACCCAAAATCCATATTAAAAATTAACTGATAAAAATCAAAATACATCAGCACAGTGTTTCAGTTTCTGGTTGGTGTAACTATGGGCAGCTAACCAGGAGATGCTTACTTTTCCAGAGCAACCAGCTTCACTTCCCCATTAGAAGTTAACAAGTTTAACTTAATTTGCCAGTTTTCAAAGTTTTTACTTTGCTTTGGGATTGTGGTTTGGACAAGTATTAGTATCTTTGTTTCTGATTTGTGACAATATATTCTGCAAATTTTCATAGAACATTGAAGCCTTTCCTACATACTGTAAACATATTTAATTTCGCATGTATTTATTTTTGCTGTATAGGAAATTTAGACATATTCCTGTAGTTAAATTTTTGCGTTTTTGTAGTATGCACTATAACACAATAAGCATAATATAATTTTCTCTTGGTATTAATTTTGGCGCAAAACAAACAACCACAAAATAAGCGAAAATTAGTACATCATGAAAAAAAATATGTTTACAGTATGACATAATATTAGATCATCAAGGACATAAATACATATGATTCAAGCCCCACCATGCTCAACAAGTAAAATTCCCATAGTGACATTTTTTTGTAGATTATACTCCATCACAATCAAGGAAGTGCATACAGTACAGACCTGTCTAAAGTTTAACACTGAACTCACAAAAAGAGTGAAAGCTCGTATGCCTAGTGACAGAGATGCAGAGACCTAGTGATAGAAAACTTGCAAAGTTTTAGATACAGCAGCTGTCAAGATGAAACTAATGAGTGATTGTGATGCATTGCCAATTCAGCACCAATTCATTAGCTTAGTGTTTAACTTTCAACAGACCTGTGCTGTAGTACCAATTTTCATTTATGATTCGGCTCAAGTAAATTGATGGATGACTGGACATGCCCACAATGTTTCGACAAAGGCCCGGCATGCTTGAATTATACACAAAAAGAATGAAAACTTGGTCTGAATTGTGCCATTTAATGACATCACTGACACTATTACATCATTAGTTGACGTGGCACTGCTTTGGTACTGTGATGGCAGCCAGTGTCAAAACATAAAAGGCATGACCGGCGATATGTCAATTAATTACCCAAGGTAATTACAATTCATGAGATTTTCTATGAAAATTTTCCAAATTCCATTGTCACGAACAATGTGATAACGACAGCAAGTGTGACATCAGTAACATGTTATGACAATAATAATGGATTATCATCATTATACCACATATCTTTACATTTCAGTTCATATAATAATGAAATAATTAAAACCATTCAATAAAGACACTGCTATGTACCATAATTCACACACAGGGCTTGTTACGCAAATTTATTAAAATCATTCATTAAATATACTAATTCACATGCAGGGCTTGTTACACAAATGGTTTTCATCTATAATAATGAATTTATTAAAATCATTCAATAGAGGTATACCATTATATAATTCATACATAGAGCTTGTTTCATAAAAAACACCCACTTGTTTTCATAGAAAAATGAATTCATTAAAATAATTCAATACATATACAGTGATATAATTTACATAGTACATAAGGTTTGTTGCATACAAAACGTACCCAACCTGTTGTCATACAATCATGAACTTATTAAATTCTTTGAATAAATATATGGGTTATGTAATTTATACACATCAACTTGTTGAACCAATTTTAAACCATTATATGAACAAGAATATGTCAGTATATGGTTAACAAGAACATGCCAGTATACGGTTAACAAGAATGTGCCAGTATATGGTTAACAAGAATGTGCCAGTATATGGTTAACAAGAACATGCCAGTATATGGTTAACAAGAACATGCCAGTATATGGTTAACAAGAACATGCCAGTATATGGTGCTAGTATATGGTTAACAAGAACATGCCAGTATATGGTTAACAAGAACATGCCAGTATATGGTTAACAAGAACTGCCAGTATATGGTTAACAAGACATGCCAGTATATGGTGCTAGTATATGGTTAACAAGAAACATGCCAGTATATGGTTAACAAGAACAATGCAGTATATGGTGCTAGTATATGGTTAACAAGAACATGCCAGTATATGGTTAACAAGAACATGCCAGTATATGGTGCTAGTATATGGTTAACAAGAACATGCCAGTATATGGTTAACAAGAACATGCCAGTATATGGTTAACAAGAACATGCCAGTATATGGTGCTAGTATATGGTTAACAAGAACATGCCAGTATATGGTTAACAAGAACATGCCAGTATATGGTGCTAGTATATGGTTAACAAGAACATGCCAGTATATGGTGCTAGTATATGGTTAACAAGAACATGCCAGTATATGGTTAACAAGAACATGCCAGTATATGGTGCTAGTATATGGTTAACAAGAATGTGCCAGTATATGGTTAACAAGAACATGCCAGTATATGGTTAACAAGAACATGCCAGTATATGGTTAACAAGAACATGCCAGTATATGGTTAACAAGAACATGCCAGTATATGGTGCTATATATGGTTACAAGAACATGCCAGTATATGGTTAACAAGAACATGCCAGTATATGGTTAACAAGAACATGCCAGTATATGGTTAACAATAACATGCCAGTATATGGTGCTAGTATATGGTTAACAAGAACATGCCAGTATATGGTGCCAGTATATGGTTAACAAGAATGTGCTAGTATATGGTTAACAAGAACATGCCAGTATATGGTTAACAAGAACATGCCAGTATATGGTTAACAAGAACATGCCAGTATATGGTTACAAGAACATGCCAGTATATGGTTAACAAGAACATGCCAGTATATGGTTAACAAGAACATGCCAGTATATGGTTAACAAGAACATGCCAGTATATGGTTAACAAGAACATGCCAGTATATGGTTAACAAGAACATGCCAGTATATGGTGCCAGTATATGGTTAACAAGAATGTGCTAGTATATGGTTAACAAGAACATGCCAGTATATGGTTCCAGTATATGGTTAACAAGAATGTGCTATTATTTGGTTATATTACAATAGCACCTATTTTCGTCTATGAAAGCTATTTCTCAACATTATCGTAAATTTGCTTCATATGTCTATGAAATGTATGTTTGACTTTTTTGAACTGATGATTTTTTCATCAATGGAAGTAGGTGGGGTCACCTGTCATCCTACTCATCTTTGCTTTGCTCTTCATGCAATTTGTACCCAGAACACCGGTATGAAACAATGTCAAAACAACCCCTTTTCGTTCAAACCAGGCTGATCTTTATACAGTAGCAAAAAATACTTGAAGTTTTTGAAAATTTTTGTATAAAATTTAGGATCACAATACAGAGTTATCTCCCTTTTCTTTAAAAATTGCTATTGACAACTTTAAATGGCAAAAAAGCCAAATTCCACTGAATTGAAATTGGTAGATTTTTTATGGTGAATAATAACACCTTTCCTGAAAACATTCACATAAAAATATATTCTGTTACAATTACTTTGAAGTTTGACTCTAGTTTTTCATAGATTGACTAGACTATTATGCAACTTTCTTGTGTATGCTGCTTATCGTGTTGTTTTAAGATTACTACAGTTCAGTAATATTCTATAAATCTTGGAAACATTTGTACCAAAATAAACAAAATTTATTACAATATCATTTTATATAAAGAAAATGTTGATCTCCGATCAATCTTGAGACAGTTCATTGAAAAGAAAATAGACCATTTTCAGTACAGAACTGGCTCGGTACGGCAGACATTATTTCAAGAAGTAGCAGACATAGGAAGCATACAATGACAAGCTCAGGTTCTCATTTTAAATTCATGATATTTGAATTAACAAATGAAGTTGAGCATTAACTACTATTTGAAGTTAATCCAAGATATATTTTCTGGAATTAATAGGAATTGGTTTTCACAAGGTTGAACATTTACGTGCTGAAGCAAATAAAACAAGAGAAACATAAATAATGGCAGAACACCGAGTTTATGCAAGGTAAACATTCTCCAATAATGGCTGAACATTGCAGTAACACTAGGTAAATGTCCTTCAACCCTTTGATATCAGTGTAATTGCTATAATCATACTATTTCTCTTAAGTAGTGAATTACCAGTAAATGACATGTATTCATTCTTACAGTAGAATTATGTTGCAATGAGTTAGAACTAATTTATTGTTTATTAAAACCGCTTGCTTGTTTCATTAGGATTAACATGTAATCTTTAAATAATAACTGATGCAATACAGGCAGATTGAACTTAATGTGATACAAAATTAATATTTTACACACAGCCAAGTAATAATTAATTTTCTTTCTAGCTGATTCTAGCCTACTGAATTTTATCAACTCAGCCATACATATTTTCTTATCTAATGCTTAATTATCATCAAACTCTTAATATAGGACAATTCTCTCACACACACACACACACACACACACACACACACACTTTGGAGGATTCGCAAACCAAAAGTTACCAATTTCTGTTAAATCTATACAGTTTGAATTAAAATTTTGTAGCAATTTACTTAATTTCTTGTTTCAAACCCTTTTCTGCATCATAATCTTGCTCCATATTGATGGAATAAATTGATTGGGATTTTTCACTCCAGTCAAGATTATTTCGCTTATAACGAGATGTCACCAGCTATAAGTGAAATGGGGGAATTTTGCTTAATTTGCCAGCTTTCAAATTTTTTACTTTGATTTTGGAATTGATTTGGAAATGGACAGGTATGCTTGTTTTTAAAGAAATAGAAAAATCTGAAAAAACAAATAAAAAAATCACATTAATCAATGACATAACAATGATTGACATACTGAAGAAGACCATCACCAGCCAAAAGCTCGACCAGAACCTTTATATCTACAATAATAATACAATATCTTAAGATGTTGGTGTTTCATCTTTTTTAATAATGAATGACATAGTAATGTCAACAACAATACCTAACACAGTCGTACATATAATGGCAGACCCATTCTATATAAGTATACCATCATCATAGCAAGACAGCAAAATTATGATATTCAGATTAAAGTCCTTTACTATACCAGAGAGACAGATAGACAGAAAAGTGACTCAGGTCATAAGCAAAATAGCGATACTCAGAATTAAGTCCTTTACTATACCAGAGAGACAGATAGACAGAAAAGTGACTAACTCGGGTCATAAGCAACATACTGGTACTCAGAATTAAGTCCTTTACTATACCAGAGAGACAGATAGACAGAAAAGTGACTAACTCGGGTCATAAGCAAAATACCGATACTCAGAATTAAGTCTTTTACTATACCAGAGAGACAGATAGACAGAAAAGTGACTAACTCAGGTCATAAGCAAAATACCGGTACTCAGAATTAAGTCCTTACAATACCAGAGAGACATATAAAAGTAACAAACTCCAGCCTTAAGATCAGATCAAAGTCGTGTATCCTTATTGATCTTATGTTAGTGTTAGTTCAGACTTTATTAATCAATCTTTAAATATTTTATAAAGTTGAGTATCAGCTCCCGGGGAATACACAGGTGTTTATTTGTCTTATTAGGTATTGTTAGCGATTTCTTATCAATTACGGCACACACGCAATGACACATTCCGAGGAAAATCAACGTTTCACATTTCAGATAAATTATACATAAATGCCACTAATATATGAAATACCGATTAATAAATAACTACAGTGATGGATTTATTTACAGAACAGTGTACATCAACGTAATCTGTACTGACACAGGCTCTGTGACTGAGTGGTCTCTAGAGTGCGGATATATGGATGATAGTGCCTCCTATTGCCCAATAGGCTCCAGAATCCCACTCCGGTCCTAGTTACTGCAGTGTACATCAACCTAATCTGTACTCGCACAGCCTGAGTAGTCGCCATAGTGCCGGTTTGACAATGATGATAGTGCTGCTTATTGCCTTCGTTCCAATCCCACTCTGGGTGATCCTAGTATCAGAAATTAGTGAGATTGCCAAAGGTTGATTTTTCAAGGAAACTCTGGATTCCTCCATGATCTCAGAACTGACCACTACGATATGGAAACTCTGGATTCCTCCATGATCTCAGAACTGACCACTACGATATGGAAACTCTGGATTCCTTCATGATCTCAGAACTGACCACTACGATATAAGTGAAAGAATCTTGGCTGGGGCATAAAATAAAATATCATTACTCCACTCTACTTATCCCTAGAAGTCATTTTTAAGAAATTGAAAAAAAAACATGAATAAAGAGCAATTGGAATATTTTACTGGCCTTTAAAAAGGTGACCCTTATATAGAGGCGGTCTTTAAGGTAGGTTTAACAGTACAAATTATGGCACTTAATTACCTTTTCAGAGCACTAGGTAAACCGCTAAAAGACAATGTTGCAACATTAAGAAATGTGAAAATTGTCTGAGCCAAAGAGAGAGAGGGGCTTATCAAATCATATAGGTGATGATCAGATAAACAGTCTCCAAATGAAATACACTAGAGATTTTCTGATGATTCAATATCACTGACTATATACACAACACAAGTTCATATTAATAAATGAATAAATGACCATGACAAGTCCAATTTATAATGACCGTTATACACTGTACAGTTGACATTATAGAAATAGCGCATGATTAAGAATTTCTATGATATATTATAGGGCATGAACTATGTCAGGAGACTGGACAAATGTAACTGACCTAGCTCACGGTAGCCTTTTACAATGGAGGGAATTACACTTAGGAAAAGTAATTGACCTAGCTCATGGTAGCCTTTTACAATGGAGGGAATTACATTCAGGAACATTAACAGATCTAGCTCACAGTAGCCTTTTACAATGGAGGGAATTACATTCAGGAACAGTAACAGACCTTGCTCACGGTAGCCTTTTACAATAGAGGAAATTACATTCAGGAACAGTAACAGACCTTGCTCACGGTAGCCTTTTACAATAGAGGGAATTACATTCAGGAAAAGTAACAGACCTAGCTCACGGTAGCCTTTTACAATGGAGGGAATTACATTCAGGAACAGTAACAGACCTAGCTCACTATAGCCTTTTGTGATGGAAGGAATGAGTGACAGAAAGTGGAAACATCCGTATGGTCATATGTACATAAATTTCACCTGTGTGTTGGGCTGATGGTATTTTACAATGAGAGAGGGGAGGAGAAGAAAAAAGAAAGATATGAGAGAGTGATAAAGAGAAAGAAAAAGAATGTGATGGATGCAACTAAAATGATGTGATTTATGTAATATGTCTTTTTTATAGACACTTTACTCCAGATAGTGGTTTGATATATATACAATATTCACAACAATGTGACATTATTCTATCAATATTTGGTCGATTCAGTATCATAACTGGACATCCACTTAATTTAACTCAAGACAAATAACCTTGTCCATGGAGATAAAAATGGTGATTACGACTCACTCATCTATAAACAGAGATTGTGATTACGGCTCATTCATCTATAAACAGAGATTGTGATTACAGCTCATTCATCTATAAACAGAGATTGTGATTACGGCTCATTCATCTATAAACAGAGATTGTGATTACAGCTCATTCATCTATAAACAGAGATTGTGATTACGGCTCATTCATCTATAAACAGAGATTGTGATTACAGCTCATTCATCTATAAACAGAGATTGTGATTACGGCTCATTCAACTATAAACAGAGTTTGTGATTACGGCTCGTTCATCTATAAACAGAGTTGGTGATTATGGCTTGTTCAACTGTAACAGAGTTGGTGATTATGGCTCAATCAGCCGTAAACACAGTTATCACACTTGTCGTCCAGCAGAGGAGAAATAACAAGGATATAAAGTAATATCATGTCTTTACTTATATGATGTGTTGTAATTTGATGAGATATCAAATCAGTCTTGGACTTTAAACATGATCAGGAACTGCTCCACGCTTTAACCATCATCACAGCAGACTGTTCTGCAGTCAACAGTTACAATCAAAATCGGTCTACCATCAAATATAATCAAATCAGCATCATAATATGGCTAAACTGATGTAGATAAGAAATGGTGTAAGTAAATCAGAAAATTTTGGCGCATCTCAATAATTTTTTGCCAAAAAGCGACATTTTAATTTTTTTTAATTTTGCATGCTTTTATTATCATATGACAGTCAAAGAAGACTAGTGACACACACATGTACTTATGTTCCAGGCTTGTATGTCTTTTATCTCTGAGCCAGGAATGGAGCAATGGTGTTTTATACCCTAGTTAAAATTCTTTCAAATATAACAAATAAGGCAATCGGTTCAGGGATAGTGGATTAAACTCAAGTATCCATAGAAAACCACCCAAATTCGGCAAGCAAATTGACAAACTTTCTTACACTAGAATCTGCCAAGTTAGATTCAAACCAAGGCACAGTTTGCATTTCGGTCTAACTCAGCCACCAAATCACCCCCCCCCCCCTTTGAGCATCAAGCATTCAATGTCAAATTGCTAGGATCCACACACATTACAAATGGTTATTATAAGATACAACAGCAGTTAATACATTGCAACAGCCATTAGCCCAATGCAAAGCTGATCTTGTAATGTCAGAGGCCAATGACTTTTAGTCTGACTTCATTCCAATGACACCAGGACAAGCACCTGTTCAATTAAATGTAAACCTGGGGGAGGAGTCTATTTTAATTTCTAGAACTCTGGAAACAGAAACCAGTACAAAATAATACCATAAAAATATAGATATACCACTGACGACATTTCCAATGGGAAAAACAGAGATAATTGTATTATATATTTAAATGATCAATCGGCAAATCCCGAGACTTTACAAGTGTCATTGTTGTAGAATTGGTTAGGAAATAAAACGTTAAATTATGGCCCTCCTGAGAATGATCGGCCGATGAAAACGCAACTGGAGGAAAATGATGTTAACTGTAATTGACAATCTGTACAATTTATCAGTGTTTTATATTAACTAATAAAACGCCAACTGTGATAGGTAAAATCAAACTGGTCTCCGACTTTTTATTACACGATAAAAAGTTCAACAATTACAAATTACCGTTTTATATGAATTGATCTACCGGCTTTTTCTCGACATGGTGTCAGGAAATGTCAATAAAATGAACACACACACACACACACACACACACACACACACACACACATATATTTGAAGATGTGTATCGAACTGGTCTCGGACATTTTATTACAAGACAAAAAGTTCAACATTTACAAATTAATTACCATTTTACATGAATTCATCGTCTGACACTGTCATAGAAATATCAATAAAATAAATGCACATGCATAAACAAAAATGTATTTGAATGTACATTTCAGACTGATCTTGTATTTTATTACAAAATAAAAATTCCACAATTGCAAATACAGTCAAACCTTTGTTAAAGGCCACCTGTATATAAGGACCACCTGCTTATATATGAAGGCCAATAAATTTTATTCCCAATTGCTCTTTATTCATATTTTTGAACCTGTATTTAAGGGCCACCTGCTTATATATGAAGGCCAATAAATTTTAATCCCAATTACTCTTTATTCATATTTTTGAACCTGTATTTAAGGACCACCTGCCTATAAATGTCACTTTTACTGGTTATCTTGGGTGATAGACAGGTTTAACTGTACAATGGTTATCATGTTAATTGATCAGTTGACATTTTGTCAGGAAAATGTGAATATAATGGTTTATGCATATGCATACATACATTTGATCATGCATTTCAAGCTGGTCTCATATTTTATATAATACAATAATAAGTTTAACAATAACAAATTATAGTTTTATTTAAATTAATTGGTCGACATTTTCTCCAGACAGTATTGAGTGAGTGAGTAATGGTGTTTAACGTCCCAATCAAGAATATTTCACTTATATCGAGATGTCGCCAGCTATAGGCGAAAGTGCAGAAATTTTGCCTGTGCGTTGCGCTTATGGCATTATACAGCAGGGTTCTTTAGCGTGCCAAGCCCACCGTGACACGAGACCTCATTTATTTTAAGTTCCCATCCGAAAGAACCGTGACTTTCATTTCGTAATGCCGAGTTCTTTGCGAAAGAACAGTCACTACCCACTTTCAAGCCAGACAGTATTGAGAAAATATCAATAAAATGAATGTGTATGCATATACATTTGGCCATGTGTTTCAAACAGGTCTCAGAATTTTATCTCACTCTAAAAGATAAACAATTAAAAATACAATGCTTTAATAAGAACTGATCGATCAACATTTTCACAATTTTTAGAATATATCAATAAAATGAAACACCATTTATTTCCAGTTTTCCAGATCGTCTCGTATCTTTATAACACACTAAAAACGGCAATTACAAATACAATGGTTTTATACAAATTGATATTTATGTTTTATATATTAGTTGCCATTTACTCTACGACGGTGTATCTAGGGAAATGTTGATAAAATGAACACATTTCATTTGTTTTACATAATTTGATCAGTACAAACTCAGGTACATGTAAATATTTAATGGTTCAATTTTTTATTTCTCGCAGATTTTGTAGAATAAATAGCTATATACAGAATGAGATCATGCTGCACAAAGTACTTGTACATAAATTACATTAATATCACACTTCAGATATATTTATCATTTTGTTTATCCAAAATCAAATTGCTCCACGCGGAGGATGTATCAAAGTTACATTTTGTACAATTTACCAGAAAAATCAATTTTAATCAAAATAATAAACAAGGCAGGTGCTGTTTTGACAGATAAAGTTGTTTATTATTTAGAGAGTACATACAACATTACAGTGCAACGTCCTGGAATTATGTCAACAAGCACTGAAGCAGGAGTCTTAACAATCAACAAGACTTCAAATCAGCAAAATGGGAGTGGAGTGGAGTAAGTGGAGTGATGGTGTTTTACACTGAGTCAAGATTTTTTCACTTTATTAAGGCAGCCACAGCAGGTGCTATAATTTCCTGGAATAATGTCAACAAGCACTGAACCAGAAGTCTTAACAATCAACAAGACTTCAAATCAAACTGACACAATGGGAGTGGAGTAAGTGGAGTGATGGTGTTTTACACTGAGTCAAGATTTTTTCACTTTATTAAGGCAGCCACAGCAGGTGCTATAATTTCCTGGAATTATGTCAACAAGCACTGAACCAGAAGTCTTAACAATCAACAAGACACAATGGGAGTTGAGTGATTAAATTGATGGTGTTTTACACTCCAGTTAAGATTCTTTCACTTATATAAAGGCAGTCAAACCAGGTGTTTTAATATCTTGGAGTTATTTCAACAAGCAGAAGTCTTATTAATCAACAAGACTTCAAATCAAATTGACACAGGGAAGTGAGTGAAGTTAGTGGAATAATGGTGTTTTACACTCCAGTCAAGATTCTTTAACTTATATTAAGGCAGTCAAAGCAGGTGCTGTAATGCCCTGGAATTATGTCAACAGGCTAGAGTCTTAACAATCAACAAGACTTCAAATCGACAGAGTGGAGTGGAGTGTGTGAAGTGATGGTGTTTTACACTCCAGTTAAGATTCTTTCACTTATATTAAGGCAGTCAAAGCAGGTGCTATAATTTCCTGGAATTATGTCAACAAGCACTGAACCAGAAGTCTTAACAATCAACAAGACTTCAAATCAACAGAGTGGAGTGGAGTGGGTCGAATGATGGTGTTTTACACTGAGTCAAGATTCTTTCACTTATATTAAGGCAGCCACAGCAGGTGCTATAATTTCCTGAAATTATGTCAACAAGCACTGAACCAGAAGTCTTAACAATCAACAAGACTTCAAATCAACAGAGTGGAGTGGAGTGGGTCGAATGATGGTGTTTTACACCGAGTCAAGATTCTTTCACTTATATTAAGGCAGCCACAGCAGGTGCTATAATTTCCTGAAATTATGTCAACAAACACTGAACCAGGAGTCTAACTTTCCATGAGGTGGCTTCAAACTGACACAATGGGAGTGGAGTAATGGTGTTTTACACTCCAGTCAAGATTCTTTCACTTATATTAAGGTACTCATTTCTGTAAAGTAAACTAAGGTGGTCAGTTCTGGAATGTTGAAAGAAAGCAGAGTTTTCTTAGAAAACCATGAAGCCCTTGGTAGGTAAACTGAAGCCCTTCTCACACTAGAATCTGCAAAGCGGGGCAGTTAGAGGTATAGTCCAAGCTGCCTTAAAGGCCACCTCTATATAAGTGCCAGCTGCTTATAAAGGACAGTGCAATTGTATCCTAATTGTTCATTATTCATATTATTTGAATCTGTATATAAAGGCCACCTGCTCATAAAGGCCATTTTACTGGTTCCCTTGGGTGGCCTTTATAGACAGGTTTGACTGTACTTAATATAAAATCACTAAGGGTTTGATGTTATTTGGAATTTCTTCACATCAGACAAAATAAGCATTATGTTTAAACTGAGGTGTTGGGTTTTTAGTATAACTACTTAACTACAGTCACTGAAGTCTGATTTTTTGTACACATGTCTGCCACGTCCATTAAATGGTTTTATGTCACACTGGACATGTACAAAAATGCTGTGAAAATTGTACAGATTCTGTGGCAAATTTACAGTCTGTCTGAGGCAGAAACCTCTAAGATATCAGGCAGAAAAACTGCTGATGAAGGCTTTTTATATCAGCAGAGAATGAAAGCCGTCCACCGAGTATCAAAATTGATTTCTCAGATGATTATTGTTATAAGCAATCTATCAAATAAAATAATATGAGAGCATTGAATAAACTGATCGTAGAATATTGAATAAACTGATCATAGAATATTGAATAAGTGATTGTATTGGTTTAAGAAATTCGAATATAAATTTGTCTGCAGACGGATAATAACATTCTCAATGATTCTGAAAGGTCAGAATTATTATTGGCGAGTAATACTCTCACTAATCCGAGACACAAACGATCAGAATTATCTCGGACAAGTAATATAGTCATAGCAGTAACCAATATCTACTCGTCACAAAACCACACCACAAATTTAATAATATCGCTATAACAATAACGTTTAACCGAGATGGCAGATAATGAAAAATTTCTAAAACTTGTTTATCCTTACTCTGTCGCTGTGTAATTATAAATTTTTAAATTCACTTATCCTTACTTAGCTGAGCTCTCCAGAAAATTGGAAAAAAATCTTAAATTTATTTATCCTTACTGAGTCTCCAATACATGACTACATGTACATTACAATCATCTTATATATCCGCCTCATCATCTTCCAAGTGTAATCACAGTAGGGTATTAATAGGTATTCTGTTTACTAAATATCCTGAATTTAAGACAAGATCATTTTTTTCGCAAACATGCAGCACACTTAATATCAGTGTAAATCATGTTACTTAGCAACAGTTAAAGCAGGTGTAATACACAACATGATATTTGTAAATTGCTATATTTTTTCCATTTTGTCTCGAAAACAATGCAGTTTGCTAATTTTCTTTTGCTCTAATTTTTTTTCATTTTTATGACTATAATTCTGTTATACACTGTATATTAATTTACAAACTTGTTTTTAATTTAATTTTTTTTCACATTTTTACACACTTAATTACAAGACACAAAGACATCAACAAAACAAACTTACAAAAAGAAATCTATCCAACAGTTTATGGTTTAACTAAGGGAAGAACTCTTTATTTTTTTTTATTTGTAAAAATAATGTGAGTGATGTTAGTGGCTAAGTGATCTATAATGTCAGCTTACAGACCAAAGTGCCTCTCATCCCTTAGATTTGAGTCCCACTTGGGCAGATCCTGTATGAGTGAGTTTGCAGTTTGCTTAAAGGTCAGTGGCTTTATCCAGACACTCAGTGGTTTCTTGTTCCATCCCTGAACTGGCTGCTTCCATATTTTATGAAAATTTTTGACAAGGATATAAAATTATTATATTATCTTTTTTCCATTTCACTTGTTAGCTGATTTTTAAAATTTATACTTTGCTGAAGTTTTTTGCTCTTTATTTTTTTTCAGTATTTAGTGATGACCGAGTGGTCTAAAGTGTACAGTTATGGGCCCAATGTCTCTCACCGCCTAGGTCTTAATCCCATTCAGAACAGATCCTAGTGTAAGAAAGCTTGTTAGTTCATTTGCCAAAGATCAGGTGGTTTTCTCCAGACACTCGTGTTTTCTCTACCATCCTTCAATTAATCTGCGTGATATAAGTGAAAAAATCTTGACTGAGACATAAAGCTCCAATGCCTCTGACTTCCTAGGTCCTATCCCATTTGGAAAAAATCTTGACTGGGACATAAAACGCCATTACTCACTCCACTCCTTCACAACAGGAAACAACATGACAAAACAAATGACTTATAGTGTTTCTCCACATCATCTGTCTCTGCTGTGATATTAATGGTCAGTAATAAAGCTTCTACAACACATGTATTGTTAATTTAAAAGCTGTTGGAACAAGATCTCCTTCCCAAGCCGATGTGCAGTATCTTATATCTGACAGTGGTAATTTTAAAACATCACTCATCTAATGTTCTTGTCTAAGATTTCTAAAATTTGTAACATGGGTTTATTATATTTCTTACTTTTTCTTTATTTTTTTTATACTTTTTTTTTTAATTCAAAGTGCCATTTTTAAGCACACTCTTAATATAAGGTCATTGCTCTGAAGCTAGGTGACAGTTGTTTATTTTTCAATTTTTTCAATGTTTAAAATGTTTTCAATGCAAAACACCATGGACTGAAAATATGACATACAATCATATCTCAAATTATGTAAAAAAAATTCAATAAAACTCTCTATTTTTATGCTCCTTTTAGTATAAGGTCATCGCTCTGAAACAAGGTGGAATTATTTGTCAATTTTGTCATTGTTTAAAATATTTTCAATTTGGACATACAGGCATCCTGAATTATGTATACTCAAACAAATAATTCAGCACAAATAAAACAACATGAAACAAGTAAAGTCAAAACTTTAAGATGAAGCTGTCAGACACTAAGGCAGCAAAGGTTGCTTTTTCTTATCAAATGTTTTAAATTAAGTTCTATGTCTGCCGTCATTGACTCTGCAGAAGTTTCATAAAACATCATTTGAAATAGTTTTAAATCAAACATTTAATTATATATTATGTGTCTGCATGGTAACATTTTTCGCAGCTTTATAACCAGCCATTGGTGACTACAATGGCAGCCACATGTAAATATGGTGGATTTGACAACTAGTGATTTTACACAGTTTTGTTGAAAAGACAAATAACGATGCATTAACTTTTCAATATTCCTAAGTCAGAGTTGGATTGAATCGTTATTCATATTAGAAAGGATCATCAATCAGACGACTGGTCACTTATTTTCCCAAATTACCCCATTGTTTACGTTTTAGTGAACCAATTATCTACCATTACAAGAATGCAAAAAATATCAATGTTATCCTATTAAAGAGGGATTTTTTTTTAAAATGGCCCCCTCTGAAAAATCCTAGATAGACTGGTGAGAACAACATTTCTGTCAAGAAAATATCCAGCTCTGTCAGTAAATGAAAATGTTTTCACTGAAGACAGTCCATTCTGATTTTATTGCAAACATCTGTCCAGAATCCTGACACTGCTTTCACATCAAGTTCAAAATTAGACTTGGAGACTGGGCACACTATACTTATTGTTTATCCAAGATCTGCTTTTTATATGTCTGTAAATGTCACATCTAATATGGAATTTTCAGAAAAAATATCATTTCAATGAGATTTAAATCAAGCATTCAATTACATGTATATATATATATATATACACATATACATGTCTGAAGTGTATTGTCTTTGACAACTTTATCACTAGTCAATATGGCTGACACATTGACAACGACAGTTAAATATGGCCGACACCTTGACAACGAGTTAAATATGGCCGACATATTGACAACCTGTAATTATGTGCAGTTTGTTTAATAGAAAGAGAAATACACTGGCTGATACAGATTTAAATAACCATGTTTGTCAAGAAAATTGGCACCTCTGTCAATGAAACATAAAATGATTTTATTGAGAAAAAACATGTTTCTGAGTTTGATGATGAACTCTTCTAAAACAATAAGTACAGCTGATGTCTGGTAACAAGAACACATTGCTTTATTTTCACGGCGTCGAATTTTAGCGGTTTGACGATGGCTAGCATATTCACGGTGTTATATTTTCGCTGTCTGATCTGATTAAAGGAAAACTTCAAGATAGGAAGATTAATGGGCTGGTATTTTGCAACTGTTTTATTTTTGCAGGAATACACTGTACCGCGAATATAGCGAAAATAAAACCACAGCGAAATATAAGCACTATACAGTATACGTTATGATGTCAAGAGAAGACTTTAGGCCCTCATTAGAAGGGATGAGGAATGGAGTATTGTTTTTATGCCATAGTCAAGATTTTTTTCATTTATATCAAGGCATAGATTTCTGAGATGGTGGCAGAAACTAGGATGCCAGGAGAAAACAAAAGACCTTTGACAAGTAAACTGACAAACTTTCTCACTCACTAGGATCTACTCTGTGTGGTACCTAGGCTGTGAGTGCCACTGTGATTGGTAAGCCAACATGCTTCAGACCAATCCAGCCTATGGTAAAGAGGAATTTGAACCTTCTTCTTTCAATATACAGTATTTCTTCTTATCAGAAGATACATACTGTCCCATGCGTGGAAATAAAGAAAATTATAAATGTGAAATATGCAGTGGTGATATGAAAAGAACTGTCGGGTGATTAAAACTATATACATGTTGTTGGAGGTTTGATGAGTTTGGATTGTGTAGAGAACAACATAGGTTAGTTGTTCTCTGAAAGAGTCGATAGTTGATGACTGTATTATGTAGGACGGTAACCTTAAATTAGGTGACAATGTCATCTTTTAGCCAGCACTTCCAACATCTGTTTAAGCACTGCCTTTCAAAATAAATGTCTGCTAGCTGTCACGGTTGTCACAATATCTGCTGAAGGATCAGAGAATTTTGTCTAGGAGTAGTTTCAAATTAAACACTTAATTTATATACATGTCAGCGGTTTAAAAGTTTTGACAACTTTATTACAGGTCTATATTGGCAGACATATTGACAAATACAGTTCAATATGGCCGACACATCAACAACAGAAGTTTCATATGGCTAACAAAGCGTCAACAGCAGCTAAATATGGCTGACACATCAACAACAGCAGTATTGGCAACTTTATTACAGGTCTATATTGGCAGACATATTGACAAATACAGTTTAATATGGCCGACTCATCAACAACAAAAGTTTCATATGGCTGACAAAGTGTCAACAGCAGCTAAATATGGCCGCCACATAAACAACAGCAGTCGAATATGCCCGACACATTAACAGCAGTTAAATATGGCCGAGAAGATGACAACCGATGATTATGTGCAGTTTGGTTCAAAAGACAGTAAGATATATCATTGTGATACAGACATGTATCTTTTTTTTTGTGAAGATAAAAGACAATTAAGTTGATAATTTAAAATCTTTTCATTGTCTATCAGGAAAATCTATATTTAAAAGTGCATCACTCAGGTTTATTGAACAAAATGGCATTGCATCAATTTTACCGGTATCTAGAACTGAACAAAAATTAAGAATGGGGTTTACATGTTTAACATTCAAATTTATTATATGACCAATGATTTTGCCGTTGGCTGAGAACATGTTTGGCAAGCCTGATAAATTGATATGTCCACCATGCAAAAAAGCAAGCAACGTTATGTGATGCAACAATGGGTAATGCCCACTGCGCAAAAATGTACACAATATTTTATGAGACTGACAAAAAGAAAAAGACAATTTTTTTCACATTTTGTAATTTAAAACATAATAATATGGTGATAAAAATAATTGGTCATATAATAAGCCAATTACTGACTCTGATTCTGTAGACATTCTGTAGGACTTATCAATCTCAAAAACATAATATTCACCGAGGCTGTAGGTTGATAAATCCCAATATATGGCAGAGGTGAGTATTATGTTTTTTAAGGGTGATAAATCCATATGTCTACCTTATCAAAAGTAACTAATTGTATAGTATCATTGCAGACCTACTGTGAGGCGAGTTAAAATTGACAAATAATACTCACAAAAATAAAGCTACAACAACTAGTTAAACTCTGTCTTTGGTGTGCACTGTCTAGAAAAATATCATGCTCCTTTTTTCAGCATCTGAAATAGACAAGAACAACAAAATTATATAAACTTAATATCAGTCTAACTACATCTAATCTTTTTCAGGTTCAATAGCTGATTATCTCACAGATATTACATTTAGTCTGCAGAAAAAACTAGGACTGTCCCTTAAAAGTCAAATATCCCAAATTGCCGACCCCAACATTTAATGTTTACCTATGACCTTGACCTTTTCAACAATACCTTCAAGGTCATGACACACCTTTGGACCATGAAGATTATTCATATGAAGTTTCATGACTGTCGTCAAAAGCCATTATGAGATATGGCTGACACTCTTTTTACATGGACAGACAGACATGGTGATTCCTATATACCCCCCTCAAACTAATTTGTGGGGGGGGGGGGGGGGGGGGGGGGGGGGGGGGTACCAACTGATTTGCGGAAGGAAAATAATCATAAATCTAACAAATATTTTTTCTGTGAGTGAGTGTTCTAATGTACTGGCTTATAGGACACAGTGCTAATAACCACAGAATTTCAAATCCCACTCGAAAAGTAGTTTGTCAGCTTGCTTGAAAGGTATTTTTTCTCTATATACACTGATTTCCTCCACATTCCCAGAACTGATTGCCTTGATATCAGTGAAAGAATTCTAGAACCGATTGCCTCGATATCAATGAAAGAATCCTGATGGGGGTGTAAAACACCATCGTTCCAGTTTTAGCACCTCATTGATCTGGATATAATTGCCAAGACTGCTAATTGAAACATTTTTTTTTATCTAATAATTTTTAATTTATAAATTAAAGTTTTTGCCTTAAACATTTGTTCTTTCAATACAAAACCTCCACCTTTGATTCTGACAACATCAAAACACTGACACATCAAAACACTGACACATCAAAACACTGACACATCAAAACACTGACACATCAAACATTAAATGCATTAACCTCACTTATAACATTGTAATTTTTTCCTCAAAGAAAATTTTAAAAATTTCTTAATGTAACAAAAGTACTATTTCTCTAGAAAACATTTATTTCCACATTAATCAATGTGTGAATAAATCAAGTGGTTAAATACTTGTCAGATAGGTGACAAGTTCCCCGAAACATCCATACATCCAAAAAATCCCTCCTATAACAGGGAGATTAGTGCTTGTCTAGATGTTAAATAGCTTCAAATCCCTAAAATAAGGATGTCATTGAGCTGAAATTAATGGGGTCAGCTTGGCCTAGGCTGTTGTTGTTTCTATAACTGGTTCTGACAACATTTTAACATAAAAATCTACATTGATTGCATTTATTTGAAATGTTGAAATGATACTAAGCAGTTCATACAACCAATTGCATGTGACAACAAGCAAATGAAACAGCTAACAAATCATATGTCATACATATTTATAAAAGTCAAGTTTTAAAATAAAAAGTAGAACCAGATTAACACAGAAGCCAGAGGGCAGGACATTCTACCACATCACTCACTCATTTGCTTGGCTCGCTTATTATATATTATATGGATGCATCATTTCAGAGCCCCATAAAATTATCTTTGGATGCTGCACGGAAGAAGATAGAGAGAGAGAGATAAGGGTTGACAATAGAACATTTAGATCACAAAACAAAAGAAAATAAATCATGTTTTGACAGTGAAATGGGCACATAACCTTTTTGGACTTTAAATCCTTAAACTTCGCTTTGTCATTAACTAATAATTATCTGGTTTCTTTGTATTACATGTAATGTTGATACTCTGATACTTTTAGGCTGATTTATACCAAACTACATAAGTTATACAGGGCTTTGGCAGGTTACATGGCCCCATGTACCCTGAACCATAGGCAAAGGTTACATTGATCTTTAACAGGTTACATGGCCCCATGTACCCTGAACCATAGGCAAAGGTTACATTGATCTTTAACAGGTTACATGGCCCCATGTACCCTGAACCATAGGCAAAGGTTACATTGATCTTTAACAGGTTACATGGCCCCATGTACCCTGAACCATAGGCAAAGGTTACATTGATCTTTAACAGGTTACATGGCCCCATGTACCCTGAACCATAGGCAAAGGTTACATTGATCTTTAACAGGTTACATGGCCCCATGTACCCTGAACCATAGGCAAAGGTTACATTGATCTTTAACAGGTTACATGGCCCCATGTACCCTGAACCATAGGCAAAGGTTACATTGATCTTTAACAGGTTACATGGCCCCATGTACCCTGAACCATAGGCAAAGGTTACATTGATCTTTAACAGGTTACATGGCCCCATGTACCCTGAACCATAGGCAAAGGTTACATTGATCTTTAACAGGTTACATGGCCCCATGTACCCTGAACCATAGGCAAAGGTTACATTGATCTTTAACAGGTTACATAGGACTGTGTACCGTATAACCTGTTAAAACCCTGTATTTGACACCCTTCAAAGCGGAATTTGTTTGGTCTCTAAAACATTTACTAAAATTTTGTATTCTGTGTGACATTGTCGCAATGCAAGAAATTTCTTTAACAGGTCTCATATATAAAAGTAACAGTTTATATTTTCTTACAAGAATAGTGTTAAGTACATCACAGGATAAGCCAAATCTCAGATGTTTATTGTCAAACATAGACAAGCATTTTACTGATTTGTTTTTGACTTTTTAAACTGTTTATTGTCAAACATAGACAAGCATTTTACTGATTCGTTCTTGACTTTTTACACTTTTT
This sequence comes from Anadara kagoshimensis, assembly GCA_021292105.1. Taxonomy (NCBI): domain Eukaryota; kingdom Metazoa; phylum Mollusca; class Bivalvia; order Arcoida; family Arcidae; genus Anadara; species Anadara kagoshimensis. Next base: position 40,959,542 of record CM037872.1, on the reverse strand, counting down.
ATTGTCAAACATAGACAAGCATTTTATTGATTCGTTCTTGACTTTTTAACTTTTTATTGTCAAACATAGACAAGCATTTTATTGATTCGTTCTTGACTTTTTAACTTTTTATTGTCAAACATAGACAAGCATTTTACTGATTTGTTCTTGACTTTTTACACTTTTTATTGTCAAACATAGGCAAGCATTTTATTGATTTGTTCTTGACTTTTTACACTTTTTATTGTCAAACATAGACAAGCATTTTACTGATTTGTTCTTGACTTTTTACACTTTTTATTGTCAAACATAGACAAGCATTTTACTGATTTGTTCTTGACTTTTTACACTTTTTATTGTCAAACATAGGCAAGCATTTTACTGATTCGTTCTTGACTTTTTACACTTTTTATTGTCAAACATAGGCAAGCATTTTACTGATTCGTTCTTGACTTTTTACACTTTTTATTGTCAAACATAGACAAGCATTTTACTGATTCGTTCTTGACTTTTTACACTTTTTTATTGTCAAACATAGACAAGCATTTTACTGATTTGTTCTTGACTTTTTACACTTTTTATTGTCAAACATAAACAAGCATTTTACTAATTTGTTCTTGACTTTTTAAACTGTTTATTGTCAAACATAGACAAGCATTTTATTGATTCGTTCTTGACTTTTTAACTTTTTATTGTCAAACATAGACAAGCATTTTATTGATTCGTTCTTGACTTTTTAACTTTTTATTGTCAAACATAGACAAGCATTTTACTGATTTGTTCTTGACTTTTTAACTTTTTATTGTCAAACATAGACAAGCATTTTATTGATTCGTTCTTGACTTTTTAACTTTTTATTGTCAAACATAGACAAGCATTTTATTGATTCGTTCTTGACTTTTTAACTTTTTATTGTCAAACATAGACAAGCATTTTATTGATTCGTTCTTGACTTTTTACACTTTTTATTGTCAAACATAGACAAGCATTTTACTGATTTGTTCTTGACTTTTTACACTTTTTATTGTCAAACATAGACAAGCATTTTATTGATTCGTTCTTGACTTTTTATACTTTTTATTGTCAAACATAGACAAGCATTTTACTGATTTGTTCTTGACTTTTTACACTTTTTATTGTCAAACATAGGCAAGCATTTTATTGATTCGTTCTTGACTTTTTACACTTTTTATTGTCAAACATAGGCAAGCATTTTATTGATTCGTTCTTGACTTTTTAAACTTTTTATTGTCAAACATAGACAAGCATTTTACTGATTCTTTCTTGACTTTTTACACTTTTTATTGCCAAACATAGACAAGCATTTTACTTGACACTCCTTATGTTTTACTTTGGTCTTCAGATCATTTTTATTGGTCTTTTAAACCTGAATGGTTTCTTATAACTTTCTTAGTATATTGGTAATCTGATATTCATATCAAAATAAAAATAGACAGACAAATGGACACTCAAATTTCTAAAGACAGGGGATCAAAAATATACCTTAAAAATCAAACAATAAATGGGAATATTATACTGTCATGTGACAAGTGTGACTTTATAATTCCTTGGTTCAAGGACAATCGGTATGATTAGAAATCATGTAAAATGATGTAAATGTATTGATAATTTTTTAATGTAACCAAATAACACTGTTTGTTCAAATCCAGGTACAAAATGAAAGATTTGAGATGCCAGACATACAGACCATATAGTGTAGAATAAGTCAGCAAATCTAGAATGCAATCCGTTCAGTTAATTTTCAAGTAGAAGTCAAATTTCTTAAAGTAGGCAGCAAGTATGGAGTCATATTTTTTGCAAAACATAATCAGAAAATGTAAACTTAGAGGAAGTAGGTGACAGATCAATCTAAATCTGAAAAAGTAGCAGACAACTTTTGCTGCCTTTCTGGATTTATTGAAAATACTGGGTAAGGTTCATCAAAGAACAAGGTGTAATAATCCATCACTACCTCATAGTTTCCAGAATAGACTGGATTTTTTCCAGATATAGAATTTTTTTTAATAATTAAACAACCTGAAATACTTTAGCCCAATGAATTATTTTTCTTCATCTATTTTTATTCTTTGGTTTATCTAACATCTAGGAATCAAGGCTATATTATTCCTATGCCTACCTCACTCACCTTGTTAATTTTTTATACAGCCATATCAGCCATTGTTTTTTATCAAACAAGTCTTCAGATTCAATATACATGTATCAGAATATGCTAATATATATTCAGAGATTATTCTTGTAAATTTTGAGTGACCGTCTTGAACTTGAATTTTCATTTCTCAATTTATCACACCAGGGTAGGACGGGACATACCTTGTTAATTTTTCATATAAATGTGGCCGTTGTAACAAGCTTTTAGATTCAATGTATCAGTATATCATATTTTTCAGAGATTGGCATTCCCTTAAATTTTAAGTGATCGTCTTGAACTTATATTTTTATTTCTCAATTTATCACACCAGGGTAGGACGGGACATACCTTGTTAATTTTTCATATAAATGTGGCTATCTAGAGTTTTAACAAGCTCTTAGATGCAATGTATCAGTATACAGTCCAACCTGCCTTAAAGGCCACCTTTATATAAGGGATGCCTGCTTATAAAGGCCACTTTTACTGGTTCCCTTTGATGGCCTTTATAGACAGGTTTGACTGTACTATATTTTCAGAGATTGACATTGCCTTAAATTTCATTTAAGTGACATTATCATATTTGTATTTTTATTTCTCAATTTATCACACCAGAAAAGGAAGGAGCACATCTTGTTTAATTTTTAACATAGTTTCAACAAGCTCTTAGATTCAGTGTTGCTGTATGCGTTTTAACAAGCTTTTACCAGTAAATGCAATGAATCAGTATATCATATACACGTATATACATGTATTTTCAGAGGATGACATTTGAAGTCTCCAATTTGTATTTTTATTTCTCAATTTATCACACCAGAGGCAGAAGGGTCATACCTTTTTAATTTTTCATATAGAAGTGGTTGTCTAGAGTTATAAAATGTATCAGCATAAAGCATAGTGTATTTTATTTCTCAATTTATCCCAGCAGGAATGTACCTTGCAGATGCTGTTGTTTAGAGTTTAAACAAGCTCTTATACTAGTATTCAACATATCAGAATACTATATTTTCAGAAGATGACATTTCTGTAAATTCTAAGTGTCTGTAATGGATTTGTTTTTATTTTCTATGATATACATATCTTCTCAGTACCTTGTTAATGTTTCATATAGATGTACATGATCACCTGGGGTTTTAACGAGCTCCCAGACTTTATATATTAATCAAGTCTGTCTTAGTATCTCTATGATATATATCCAGGTTTTCTATACATGTAATTGGTATAAATGACAACGACAACATCCTGGGGTTTTGATATAAATGGCAAAAAAGCTTATAAACAACAAGGCTTATAAATGGCAAAGCTTAAATTTAAGACAACATCCTGGGGTTTTGATATAAACGGCAATGCTTATAAATGGCAAAGCTTAAATTTGAGCAACGTCTAGAGGGTTTTGGTATTTGTGTATTGCATTTCTGTAATTATTTCACAGAGTTTTTCATTTCTGCAATCATTATTTTTTACCTGTGCAGGTACATATTGGATACGAGAAGTGATGACTAGAGGGTTTTGGTACAGACGTATTGCATTTCTGTAATTATTTCACAGAGTTTTTCATTTCTGCAATCATTATTTTTTACCTGTTCAGGTACATATTGGATATGAGAAGTGACGACTAGAGGGTTTTGGTATAGACATATTGCATTTCTGTAATTATTTCAGAGTTTTTCATTTCTGCAATCAATTATTTTTTACCTGTTCAGGTACATATTGGATATGAGAAGTGACGACTAGAGGGTTTTGGTATAGACGTATTGCATTTCTGTAATTATTTCAGAGTTTTTCATTTCTGCAATCATTATTTTTTACCTGTTCAGGTACATATTGGATGAGAAGTGACGACTAGAGGTTTTGGTATAGATGTATAACGGTATTGCATTTTGTAATTATTTCAGAGTTTTTCATTTCTGCAATCATTATTTTTTACCTGTTCAGGTACATATTGGATATGAGAATGAGGAAGAGACATGTTTTTACACTTTGTTAATTTAATGTGTTTGTGAGAAAGAGAAATTACTTACTCTTTGCTAATTAAGTTAATGGGATTTGCCGCTTATCAGGTGATCAATACCTATTAACCTTTGTGCAAACATTTTAGTTGCCAATTCCTGAAATAACGTCTTTTTATAGGAAAATGTGAACTGATCATATGATTCCATATCCAATGGAAGTAAACGTCTCGCACAATATTATGAGGTATCATGTGGTACAGCAGTGAACCCCGTTAAATTAAGTTACATTTACAACCCAATGACACAAAATCAAGTGTGAATATAGACACCATGAATTTGAAATAAGAAATAATATTTAGACCAGAGTTGATTTGAGTAATAGTGTTTAACATCCCTGTTAAGAATTTTTTCACTTTTATCAAGACGTCACCAGCTATAGGCGAAGGTAAAGAAATTTTGCCTGTGCGTTGTGCTGATGGCATTATACAGCAAGGTTCTTTTTTGTGCCAAGCTTAATGGGACACAGGATCTTGTTTATTTTAAGTTCCCATCCAAAAGAATCATGACTTATATTTCATAATGCCAAATGCTTGGTAAAAGAACAGTCACTACCCACTTTCAAGTCTTGAGTCAAACCCATTCTGGGTTCGAACCCACAACCTCCCATTAACGGAGCAAACACTCTACCAACTGAGCTACCGCAGTGGTTTTTGGATCAGATGTAGAACTGATCAACAAAACAAATTTAAGAAGATTGACAAATAATATATCACAACAATTAACTGATAACAAAATTACAGTAAGCCATCATAATATTTGACATTTACCCAATGTTTGATATCTGAACAGTAATAAAGCTCTGGATATGAACAGATAATATTGCCTTCATAATTATACAGTATGATTTAGTGAGCGACAATCTGCATCAAACGTGATATGATGATCTGCATCAAACGTGATATAACGATCTGCCTCAAACTCGATATGACCAAATCACGAGGATCTGCATCAAACGTGATATGACGATCTGCATCAAACTTGATATGACCAAATCACGAGGATCTGCATCAAACGTGATATGACGATCTGCATCAAACTTGATATGACCAAATCACGAGGATCTACATCAAACTTGATATGACCATTAATGTCTCTATAATCATTAATTTACAGCCCGGTTTTTGAAATGTCGCACACCGTTATCGTATCAATTAGTTTTAGGCATAATGGGGTTATATTTACTACAACCGCTATCATGACAGGACAGATTTGCCGTATCACGCAGGATGGATTTTATATATACACAATCTATATCAACATTCTTATATAGAGGTAATATAAAATCAATAACAACCTTGTCGTAGATTCTGGATTAGCAGGATAAATGTCCACGGGAATGTTTAGTAGTTAAATGCCTGGAAAGGAAGAATAAAGAAGAGCAGGGTTTGACACCAAAGATCATTTCCAAAGTTTAAATTCAACAAATAGTTGTCAATAAGAGTAAAAACTGTTTGTAGAATTAAATATCTGGAGTGGAATGTAAAAATGGCTGGTGCTTTATGCAGCAGTCAATATTCTTTCATTTATATCAAAACAGTTAGTGGAAAACTGAAATAACCCAAGAAAGAACATCACCAACTTAGCAAATTAATTAATCCTATAAAGTTTCTCACACAAGGATCTACCAAAATGAGACTCAAACACATGTTGTATGAGGTGCCATGATTTGTAAATGAAAGATTTAGACCAATCAGTCTGGAGAAGAGATAGTTCGATATGGTAAGCAAAGAGTTGGATTAGGCCGACAGGTTGTTAAAACTGGAGCAAAAATCTATTACCAAAGTCAAAATTCCATTAAATGGTTAAAATGGTAAACAAGAGTTGGACTGAGCCAGCCGTTTGTTGAAAGTTGGACCAAAAATATGTTCCAAAGTCTTTGTTTGAAATCGTACCAAAAATCTATTTCCAAAGTTAAAATTCCAAAGTCCAGCTGTCTGAGTTTGTCTGAAATCATAGCAAAAATCTATTTCCAAAGTTAAAATTCCAGCAAATAGGCAGACAATATAAGACATACAGGATACAAAAAAAATTAATAATAAGATCACGGTTGTATTGTTTAATTAATTTGGGATCAAATGTTAACAGTTTCAAAATAGATAATGGGTGGACATGGCCAAGTGGTACTGTACTGGCTTTGGAAGTCAAGGGTTGTGGGTTCAAACCTCACTCAGAACTTGGAAATTTTCTGAGATGATTTTTATCTCCTGTCCATACTAGAGTTGTAAAAAGCTTGTTACTCAGTAGTCTTTCTGACTCAAAACAGGCCCCGTGTCTCGGTGCACACTAAAGACGCCTCTATAGAGTTTGAAAAGGGGAGGCCATCTGTGGCCGCTACAGAGAAGGCTTAAAACTAAAAAGTGATTGAAACAGACTGAGCAAGATAAGGTGGATAATGAACATAAAACTTGTTTTAGGTCAAATGAAGTAAGTAAGAAATTACCTTCTGTGTATGAGGTCTATATAGGTTACACACCATCATGTACAGTACAGGCCTGTCAAAAGTTTAACAATGAACTAACAAATCAGTACCAAATCGGCAGCTCATGTCAGACTCTCCTCGTTATCAATTTCTCGAGAGCTTTTCCTCAGCTGCTATCTATATTTCGGCAATTTTCAGTTCACTAGCTATCCATATCTCGATCACTCCGCGACTCCTTTTCGTTAGCTCAGTGTTAAACTTGAGACAGGTTTGTACTGTAGATACCAATGAAAAACATCTGTCTGTGACATGTATTATATCTGTATATATACAGAGTTGAATTTGAGGAAAGTTCATCTCTCAAATGAATAATTATTAATGTTACAGTTATTGTTATATTTTTCTCAAAATCTGGAGACATTTGGCCCAAAAACATAAAACAATGCCAAATTGTTGTCAAGCTTTTTTTATTAATACTGCTGTTAATATTTCATAAAATTATGAGATATATATTAACTTAATTTATATCTTTTTATTTTAAATTTTATTAAAAGCTTTGCAATAAACTCTAACCACCAATGGGGTTCACCGTTGTACCATGTGTGACATGCTTATAATGTTTTTGCATTTATTTTCATTGGATATTGAATCACATAAGATGTTTTCCGATAAAAGCAAATTTATTCCTGTAATTTGTGTTACATACATTTTTCAAAACATTCCCCATAAATATTATGGGGTACTGATCACATGGTAAACTACAGAACCCCATTTACAAAAAGCAGCCAAAATAAAACAATCTATAACGTGGAATATAATAAAGCAAACCTGTCTTTAAAGGTAGTAAAAGTTGCTTTTATGGGCAGGTGGTCCTTATATACAGGTTCAATTAACATGAATAAAGAGCAATTCAAATAAAATTTTAATATTACTAGCAGGTGACTGTTATATAGAGATGGCTCTTATGGCAGGTATATATATATATATATATATATATCAGATAATTAAAATAAACCTGCTATAATAGTCACCTCTATATAAAGACCACCTGTTTATTAAGACCATAATTATAAGGATTCTTTTCTTCATAATTCAAACAAAAAAAAACTACTATATAAAGACCACCTGGCTATTAAGTGCAATATTTTAAGGATACTTTTCTTCATAATTCAACCAAAAATACCCTCTATATAAAGACCACCTATGTATAACATCTATGTCCTAGGCTTCATGGGTGGTCTTTATATACATATTTTACTTTTCTTTGTTTATTCTAAAATATGACTGATTTTCCACAACCCTACAGACCTTTCAAATTGTTTGCAAAAAACTATAAAAGTAAAATATGTGTTTTAGATTTAGACCTGGTGGTAAATTTTGGAATATTATCTGGTGCATGGTAAATTTTAGAATTTTTTTTAATTAATTTTTCTAATATCAAGATAATTAATAAACTTTTTAATTAGCAAATTAAAGAACTTAAAGATTTTTATACAAGTTACATAATTTCAGTTAACAGTTAAACTAATCAAAATTAAACTGACAAAAAGCCCTAAAACATTTATTTTAGTTTTAAAATCCCATTCACAATCCAATTCACATTTTTATAAACTGGTAAACACATACAAAATCATTTTAGAATATTTCTTAGTATGATATCTATAATACTTACTCTAACATACATGGAATCGGTTCATTCATTCCCGTTAACAACGATTTCCCGTTATCAATGATTTCCCATTATCAATGCTTCCATTCTTTATAAAACACACAATCAATTCCATCCCTTATCCAATAAATGAAATCCACAAAAAAACGAAAAATGCCAATTTATTGTCACATCCAATCAACGATGTTAAAATCACCTCACACAACTGTATTGGATAATGTAAACACATATCAAACTCCAAACTCCCCGGAGGTAATAACTGTTGACAGGTGGCGCTATTATATCAAACGGAATCAGACTTTTAAAGATGAGTTTTCTTCGTAACTACTATCGTTATTAGGATATTATTAGTCTAATAAGAGTTGTAATGAAATAAAACTTGTGTAAGAACAAGATTAATTTTCTACCGCAATTTTTGTTCGAGTCTATAAGTGTCGATCTGACAAAATTTTAATCTTTCAAAGCTCATGATTATTTTTATATTTGTCATAAACCAAAGATCAATAGAATTCACTCCAAAGATATCATCAAATTGGAAGTGACTTAAGTTGTATGCATTTTACAATGAATGCAGATACTATAGCTTCAAATTGGAATTGACTATAAAGATGCAAGAGCAAGTTTTTTACAGAGAATACGCAAGCACATCATTTACAGAGAACTCAGAGATCATGCGACTTAATCTCACCTGACATGTCTCAATCAGAATTCACAAACATGCATGTAGAAAAGCATGACGATGTTAATCGCAATTAAATATCAATTATTTTCTCTTCAATAAATAAACGTCTTTCATAAGCTCATCAGAAATACTAAAGGAATATTTTGGTTTTTATTTTTTAAAGATGTCATTTTCATAACATAAATTTGTAATATTTTCTCTTCAATAAATAAACGTCTTTCATACGCTCATCAGAAATACTAAAGGAATATTTTGGCTTTTATTTTTCTAGAGATGTCATTTTCGTGACATAAATTTGGAATATTATGGCTTTCAGTTATATTCAAACAATTCATTTTTGTAACAGAAATTTGACAATTAATGTAAGTAAACTATTAGTCAGTCAATACTTTCTGTTATCAGGGTGAATAATGCATTACTGTAAACGTGGTTATTTTCAAGATGTGAAAATTTTCGCTATTTTTGCGACGAAAAAAATTGCGAAAATTAGCCCCATGTGAAAATTTCAACAAAACTCTCATCAGAAGACTACATTTGTCACTCTCATATTAATAATCCAGTATTTTGTTCCAGTAATTACCTTGCTAAATACAGTTAAACTTTGATTTTATTCAAAACACATCAGGTTTCAAATTATCTTCAATTAATGATTTACCGCCAGTAGGTCTATATACAGTAAAAACTGCCTTAGTGGTCACCTGGAATTAACGGTCACCTGCCAATAGCGGCCAGGTTGCATCCCGCCCAATGAATTTTACTATATATTTCACCTCAAATAAGCGGTCACCTGTGTAACGCGGTCAGCGGCCACTAATTTTGTGACCAGCAGCAAGGAAGAGCCTGGATTAGACGGCCATTTTGCATGATATGGTTAATTATGTTGTCAAATATATACCGTAATCCTCGCATATAGGACGGTTTTTATTCCTATTTTTTTAAATGGGGGTCGTCTTATAGGACATAACTGAAATTCTTGCATGTGATCGCCAATGCCGCCATATTGCATTTTATAACGGTTAATATAATTTACAGATCACAAACCGAAAAGAAACCTAAATTAAATGTTTTTTAAATTATTGTAATTTTGTATTTTTGTTGATTTTTCAATAAAATTGAGTTTTAATAAATAAATAAAAAAAGAAAACAAAAATAAACGGTAAGTACAGATATCAAAGAGGTGGTAAAACATTTTATTCTTTTCGTCTTTTCTTTTTACAACAATTTAGAAAATACATGTACCCAAATTTGTCTGCTTTACATGTAAAGGGCTATTAGTGTCTGGTTGTAAGGAACCCTGATTTCAACAGCTGATTGAGTAAACAAAAAAAAGCAAAACAAAAAATAGATCTATGCTTTTATTTAACTTAGAATAATAACGGAGTACCTGATACGTCCTCTACAAATAGGAAAGGTCTATAGAGTTTTTGAGGATGAGTAGCTCTTCCGTTTGGTTTTTTTTTACGTTTTTGATTCATTCCTATCCATACATAAATCATTACGGTAAGTAGCGATTATCAGACGAAAATTTCGGACGTTTTTCTTCATATATATTTTTGTATGTATATAATCAAAAACAAACATACTAATCCATGTCCGAATCACAATCCAGAAGCAAAGTAAAAACTTTGGAACTGACATATATGACTTCTGGAAAACAACCTGGTTTTAAAGGCCACCTGTCTTAAGCGGCCACTTTTGTCCCGTCCCATCAGTGGCCGCTTAAAACAGGTTTTACTGTACAAAACTATGTACACCTTGACCTGTAAGTTATAATTAATTGTTATATATCCACTTGGTGTTTAATGCCAGTTCATAACAAAATCTCGATCCTCCTCAAATTTTTGATGTGTTTTAATAACCCATCTCGCATGTGAATGTTTGATATGTGAAGTTGACATATCTATTTCAGATAGATGAACACTTTCGGTCCGGCAACCATTCTTTTTCTGACGAATTTTGTCCTTAACTTTGTCATAGTGCTAATTGAGGAATTCAGATTTTATTTCATCTTTATATTTTTGTAAATAGTCCGGTCTAATTGTTGTAGTTCGTCAGGGCAGCCTGCTGGTACAATCACAACACAGATATTGGAAGTTTCAACAAAATTACAATACGACCATGTTTTCCGTATAGCGACCAAACAACATCAGAATTGGCAAGATCGTGAAAAATTACCCCCAGCCGAAATGCCAGGTATCAGATTTCGCGAAAATAACCACGTTTACAGTATTTATATTTTCCAAAACAATAATTTATTTTTGTAATTTGGCTGATTATTTTGTCGACATGCAGATATCCAGTCTTAATGTGTAATCACATTACAGAATTCAGTACCGTAACAATGATTTATTTTTCATAAAACAATGGATCATTTATCAACTAATTTCTTATTTCTCATTATCTTCTACAATTATGTTAACAAATAAAATAAGTGTCAGTGAGTGAATGCGTGTGTCTCAGTGCTGAGTGGAGTAATACTGTTTTGCATTAAATCAACACTCGGGGTGACCGGTTCTTCATGTTGTTGTTGTTGTTGTTTAACATTGCATTAGCAATTTTTCAGCTATTCATAAAGAAAAGATGTTTAATTATCTCTATGGATTAATGATTAATCTAAGAGCACATTAGATATGCCAGTGTGTTTTATTGTCTGTATTTGTACTATAGGGTACTTAGGGTGACTTTAAGGTGCTAGTTCACAGAGTCAGTAAGCTGGAGACAAGTATACCACTCCCCAGTCACATTATCCTTACACCCAATGGACCAGTTGATACTTTGCCTTCTTAATACTGGTCAGTTCTTAAGGGATGATGGAAGACACCAGTGCTCAGGAAAAACCATCGCCATTTGGCTAGCAAATGAGTGAGTGAGTGAATAAATTTAGTGAAACTTAAGAAAACCATGCAACAGACCTTGTGTCTATACTGTGGTTACAGGTAAGATATCAAGTGGCAATAAAACAGGTTTTATTGTGCACACAAATGGACTTCAGGTGACAGTAACAACTCTCAATATTTCTATACAGCAAGCTAAGAACTGTTTCACTGTTATTTTACATATACATGTATTATAAATGCTCTCAATATTTCCATACAGCAAGCTAAGAACTGGTACTTTTATTTTACATATACATGTATTATAAATGCTCTCAATATTTCCATACAGCAAGCTAAGAACTGGTACTTTTAATTTACATATATACATGTATTATAAAAGCTCTCACTATTTCTGTATACTCTAAAAACCAGTTAGGTAACTTTATTTATATATATTTTATTATATTATCATATTGATTAATTTTAATATAAATTAAGCCCAAAGTCTCCACTATTTCCTAGAAATCATTCATCTGTAATCCTTTTTTCATTCTTTATTTCATTTTTACTATGTATTTTATTCCGTTTTAAGAAACAAATCCCCAATAACATTGAACCAGAAGATGTTATAATGGTGCCTATTTATTTGATGTGATTAAGAGTAATCAGGCATTATTTTGGTTATTTAAAATCGATAGATTAAACCTTATAAATCAATAAAAACTAATAATTCATTACTTCATATAAATTACAGTCAAACCTGTCTATAAAGGCCACATAATGGAACCAGTTAAAAATCACCTTGATGGACAAGATCTAAAATGTTATAAATAAATAAAAACTAAATAATACATTACTTCATCTCAAATACAGTCAAACCTGTCTACAAAGGCTACATAAGAAAACCTGTAAAAGTGGTCTTTATTGGCAGGTGACCCTTATATACAGGTTCAAATAACAAGAGAACCTGTAAAAGTAGTCTTTATTGGTAGGCGACCCTTATATACAGGTTCAAATAACATAAGAGAACCTGTAAAAGTCGTCTTTATTGGCAGGTGACCCTTATATACAGGTTCAAATAACATAAGAGAACCTGTAAAAGGGGTCTTTATTGGCAGGTGACCCTTATATACAGGTTCAAATAACAAGAATGAAGAGCAGTTTGCGATAAAATTTTACAAAAACTGGTGGTCCTTATATAGAGGTGGCCTTTAAGGAAGATTTGACAGTATATACCACAATGCTAGCTCAGTTGGTAAAGTTCTTGCTCCATATATGGATGACCAGGGTTTGAACCCAGAGTCTGAGTCTTATAATGCAATACATATTATGACATTTCTCCATCTCAATTATATACCACCAAGGTAGCTGAGTTTGTGGAGTGCCTACTCCATATGTGGAAGGTCAGGGTTTGAACCCAGGCTGAGTCTGAGTCATATAAATCAATAAAGAGTATTACACTTCTTCAATTTGATTTTTATGGTAGCTCAGTTTGTAAAGTCAAAAGTGCTCCCTCTGTATATGCAGGGTTGGGGTTTGAACCCAGACTGAGTCTGAGTTTTATAAATCATTTAGGAGTATCACATTACTTCATATACCACTATAGTAGCCCAGTTTTGAGAGTTTAAGTGGTCATCTTTATACACATCAAAACAGTAGGGTTTTTATTTCAACAAAACATAAGTAAAAAAAAGAGTAAAAGTATAAACTTGACATTTAAAATATATAAAAATCATGGCATTTGATAAATTAAGACAAAACACATAACAATATCAAAGTGATAAATAAAAACATAGATACATAAAAGATATAAATGCATTGTTTCTAAAAGTGCATAGAAAATTGTGCAATAATCTGTACCAATTGGATTCACTCTTCACTTGCCAGAACAAATGTTTTTTGTTTGTTTTTTGTTGGGAATTGGCGTACCGTGAAGTGAGATTGTCATACCATGAACCAAATCTTAAATGTAACCATATTCAAACGTCAAACGGTATATTGTTGCGGTCCTAATAAAAATGTAAAAGCCACTAAGAAACTGTTTTGATAATCAACGATACAGGACAGAGTAAGATGTTCACTACCACACACCGGTATAATATAATAAATCACAAATTGTTGTCTCTGTCACTCCAAACATCACCTTTAACAATGTAATAATCTAAATAATTACTGTCTGTTCTACAAGTCATTCTAGTAAATAGTAATGTCATTAAGTGTATACAAACACAGATTATCATTATGTGAATACAGATCTGCTCATTCACCTCATTCTGAGGTCTGTTTTTTACATTAAAATGTTATTGCTTAGAATTGAGGAGCATAGTGGTTATGGGAGAGAGAGTATTGGTTGAGGTATAGAGATAATGTACTTCTTCAAAGGAGTAAATACTGGTGATTTATGGGTATGGTTCCAACCAACCTACCCACCTACCAATGCATTCATATTAACCCTCACAACACCACACATAAACCATACAACCAACCATCCAACTAATCCACCTATCCACATCCATCAATCAATTAATCAACCATTTCCTTACTTCCTCATCTCTTAATTTCTATTTTGCTCAATTCATTAAATCATCAATCAATCAATCAATCAAACTAATCAATCAATCAATCAATCAATCAATCTGGATCAATCAATCAATCAATCACAAATCGGACACAATAAATCAAATACATGTACCACAAAAACGAGATTAGTTTTCAGAAACACTCCCAAGATAACTTAATATTGTCAAAGTAAAAAAGACTTATCGTAGCTAGATTGTTAGTTTATTACTTCTAAAAACATTTGGTAAATAAACTGATCAAATTCCAGGAAGCATTAAATCACATTTTAATTATATTTCATCAATAAGCCCCCATTATACTAACACTAATATTGCATCTCAAAACATTTCAATTAAAGTTCTGACTGCTGAATACTAAATACAAGGAAAGTAATCAATAATAGTCTGTAATATCTGATAGAAAAGATTGTATGACAGTCTGTCTGTCTTGTCTATCTGTGTCTGTGTCTGCCTTGTCTGTCTGTCTGTCTGTCTGTCTTGTCTTGTCTTGTCTGCCTATCTGTCTGTCTGTCTGCCTGTGTCTTGTATGTCTGTCTGTCTGTCTATCTGTCTCTGTCTAGCTGCATGTCTGTCTTTCTTGTATGTCTGTCTGCCTGTGTCTTGTTTGTTTGTCTGTCTGTCTCTTATCTGTTTGGCTGTCTGTCTGTCTGTCTATCTATCTGCCTGCATGTCTGACTCTATCTGTAAATCCACCTGTCTGTCTGCTGGTAGCTGTGTGTGGGGTATTACTATGAGTGAATGGCCATATTTAGCATTCACAAGGTTGGGCAGTCATATAGCCATCTATATTACAACATAAGCAGCCAGCTGAGGGATTATAAATGATTCAATTATCATCACTTATATCTTACTAGACACTTTATAAATACAAATGTCCAGTTGTCACGGAAGGCATAGCCCGAAAGGATACATGCACTAAGGATTTTGTTGTTAGACAAAAAGTGCCTAAAACAGCTACTAGTATATTTAAAAAATAATCAACATTTACCCGTGGTATATCATTGAATAATACACAGGCCAGAGTTCAAATGCGGAAGAATATATCACAAGGTGGCTGTGCAAAATCTTTCGTCGAAAGTACATTTTAGTATCCATTTGCAAAAAGGTCCATTGAAACAAGTCAGCTGTTGATATTATCTCCATTGAAATACATCATTTTATAAATGAAAATTACGTCACAACCACTGTTCGCAACACATAACATGACGTCATAAAATATGCAAGGGAGTACTTCATTAAAACAAAAAAGCGATGGGTATATCGTTTGTTATACCACGGCTGGCTCTCTTCATGTTCCATATGAAGGAAATCGCAGGTCATGTTAGAATATAACATATACCCCAGTGATTATAAATCACTTGGCTATCATCAACTGTTGTGCAAGACCTTATACACTCGGTACCAATACAATATATATTTATATACAGAAGGCATACCACCAATAGTATCACACGGAAGGCATGCCACCTAAAGTATCACACGGAAGGCATGCCACCTAAAGTATCACACGGAAGGCATGCCACCAAAAGTATCACTCGGAAGGCATGCCACCTAAAGTATCACACGGAAGGCATGCCACCAAAAGTATCACTCGGAAGGCATGCCACCTAAAGTATCACACGGAAGGCATGCCACCAAAAGTATCACTCGGAAGGCATGCCACCAAAAGTATCACACGGAAGGCATGCCACCAAAAGTATCACACTGAAGGCATGCCACCAAAAGTATCACTCAGTGTCATTTTTATTATTCTAGCATTCAGTAAATTGTTGTTTTACAACATACCCTGTATTCTCTATAACACCATGGTGTCGTTATGACCGAGTGACCTATAGTACATGTACTTAAAATATTGAAATTTCTTTAAACCAGACAGAACTTAGTTCCCTTGACATTTCTAAAAGTCAATTGGTATTCCAGCTTATAACAGACATTTTGTAATCCCGAGACCTATGTACCTTTACAGCAGTTTTATGTACATTATTTATAAACTGTTGTCAATAGCAGATTTTTAACAAAGCCTGATATATTTAAACCACGCAGGCTCCAGTTTCACAATCATAATTTTAAAATCTCTTGGAGCACATGGGGAAAAAACCAACATGCCCATGCAGTTGAGACTTGTAAAGCCGACGATGGATAGATGGATGGATGAATAGTAGATAGAAGGACGGATGGATGGATGGAATCATGGAGTGTTTTACATCCGAGTCAAGATTCTTTCACTTACTGATATATTGAAAGTCAGTTCTGTAATGGTGGAGGAAAAGGGAATGCCCTTCTGACAATCGTCAAGGTAACTGACAAACTTTATATCACTAGGATCTGCGAGAGTGAGATTCAAACCTAGAAAGCAAGAGATGCTATAAGCACACCATAGACCATTCCCCCAACAAGACCACTCCCCCATCAAGGTCACTGTGGATCTGTGATTCAGACCCGGACAGTGACTATGATATGTAAATGCGCTATAGTCCACTCACCCATCAAAGTCACTGTGGATCTGTTATTCAAACATGTACAGTGACTATGATATGTAAATGCGCTATAGTCCACTCACCCATCAAAGTCACTGTGGATCTGTTATTCAAACATGTACAGTGACTATGATATGTAAATGCGCTATAGTCCACTCACCCATCAAAGTCACTGTGGATCTGTTATTCAAACATGGACAGCGACTATGATCTGTAAGTGCGCGTTATAGACCACTCCCACATCAAGGTCACTGTGGATCTATAGTGCACTATTAATTAGCTAACAACTGTTACAACAGAGTTAGATGAAGAGTACAAATCCTAGAAACCTGCCTTTGGGGTAAAAATATAGATATAATAGATACAGTTTATAATGCATAAAATTCTAAATCAATTTTATCTATTTTACCACAGAGTAACGTTGATTTATCATATATTTACATTTTAGCTTTGAAGCAGTATTGACAATTAAATAAGTTATACATGTAAAAATAAATAAATTCAATAGTTTTTTCCTAATGTTCAGAATTTATTCAATATTTTTCTTGGTTTTTATTATAATCTGGTAGATATACTGTAAACATAATTTCGCATGTATTTATTTTCGCGACATAGGAAATTTATACATATCCACATAAATTTAGTTAAATTTTCACGTTTTTGAAATATGCACTATATAAACACAATAAGCATAATATAATTTTCACTTAGTATTAATTTTCGCACAAAAGTAACAACTGCAAAATAAGCGAAAATTAGTACATTACAAAAATTAATATGTTTACAGTATTTAGATGACCATACAATCCCCCATATTTAATGTCTTGATAATCCCCCATATTTAATGTCTTGATAAAATGGGATATTTTGTGAACCATCTGTGTTTATTGTTTATTTATAGTTCAATATATCATATTTCTATTATCACTTTAAGATATTAATCAATTCCATTTGATTATAATCTTCGGATCTAAATTGTCACCAGATGGCAGCACATACATAAATCACTAAGTTCGTGGTAAATGTTCTGACTGAAACATGGTCAGGTGAGCTACTCTCTAATGTACAATTTACCTGTCCATCCTATTTGTTAGCATTTTATGTATCTGCCCGTCTAAAAGGCGAGAGGCCTCGATGGCCAAACGGTCTAAAGCATACACTTATACATCACACTGACTCTGCTTCTCACCACTTGGTTTTGAATCTGGCTCAGGCAGATTCTAGTGTCAGAAAGTTTGTCAGTTTGAACAATATCACCAGCTCACTGTTGACCTTTGACTTGTAATGTAGTCTTCCCTCATAAATTTTGTCTGAAAAAGCTCTTGTTTTGTCTGAATGTCAGAAATATTTAAACAGAATTCAGAATTTTTGTTACAAGAGGCTTGAAACTTGGAATATCATCATAGTCAAATAAAATAAAAGATCTTCACATAATTAATTTTCGTTATTTCAAACAGATTATGCTGATATTATACAACAAATATTTCTCCATGTATATATGCATGCTTTGTAACCTAATATGGCATCAAATCTATTATTTGGTTTATAGGAATGGAGTTTCATCATTAAGAATTGGATATAGAGTGATTAATGTAAAGTTCTAAGCATTAATCACTGAGCTTTAATTATTGTAATCAAGATATCACAGTGTGTTAATAAGTGAATCAGTTTATAGAGTTCAGTGTACCTGGCTTTCTGTGTCAAGGTTTGTGGGTTCAAACACCAACACTGCTTAGAAATTTCTGGGATGATTTTCAACTCATGTCCAGTCCTTTCATGTGAAGCTTTTAATCTTATACCAGTAATCTGATTGTGGCAGTAGGAGTTACACAAAAAGACACTTATTGCTTAAGTACATTGCAAAGTTATGACTGGAATAGGTGGAAATTATCTGGACTGGGATGTAAAATGACTTCATAATTAAGATGTTCTAGGGCATGAATGTGGTTCCTGGTTTCACAATAATTTCTAATCTTAAGATTTTCCTTGGCAAATTTGATACTGTAAATAATTTTGTTAATATACTATATAGAGTTAAGTATTTCTTATTGGTAAAAAGCTTTGAGCTACAGTAGCCAAGAACTATATTGACCCTATAAGGTTATGATGTCTAATTATGGGACTGTTAAACCACATATTAAGACCTACTGGCACATATGAAGAACTTACAACACATCAATTAGAACTTGAATCATACTTACATAACTCATGTTTAAGGTTATAATATCATGTATACACATCTTAACTTAAGGCCATAACAGGTTGAGGTCTATAAGGACTTTAATTGACCCCCAGTGACCAGACAGACCCTGGTCACCCAGCAGTCAGACCCTGTGGCAATTAAATAGATCATGATTTTCACAGAGTCACACTGATAGTTATCACAGAACTCTATAAGACAGGTATACAAACTGTTAATAATGAAAACAACAGAGAAACAAAAATATATACAGGAGTGGTTAATGCTACAATATTAAGAGTGTTTCACTTGTATTGGTGTGGTCAAGTTCAGTAATGGTGCAGAAAACTTGAGCGCTCAGGGTAAAAACACACAAACCATCATCAAGAAAAAATCCCTTAGTAACTTAAAATTCTCTTTCCTCCGAGAAAGTCCTTATTTTGAAACATTTCATAAATGCTCTCTCTACTAAAATAACTTTACTATCAACTAAAAATTAGTCTGAAAAAAGACTTCTGTAATAAATTATTTTCATCTTTTCTGCGACTTTTATTTTAATTATACAGAATTTAAATATATAAAAGGAACTCAAAAGAACTAATATTTCTTGCCAAATTTTGAATTATTTTATTATTTATTTATATTATTATTTTTTTTTACTTCCGTACTAAATTCATTTTGATCTTTACTGTGTTTTTTTTTAAAATTTAAAACAGAATTTAATAATACAAAAGGAACCTGAGAAGAACTAATATTTCTTGCCAAATTTTGAATTAATTTGATGTTTTACTGACAAGCTGATACAGAAACAGTCAGACATTTAGACTATGGCTTTTCATTCACAATTTTATCAATTCAACATTTGAATCCATTGGGATTTCTCTGTATTTCATATATGAAGTATGTGTATAGGCAAACAACTATGACCTGTCTGCTTGACCTTTCATTTAAATATCTATTATGGATCAATATATTTAGGAACAGGGGACTCAGATATTTATTTTGTCTATATCATGAGAAATACACACTTTATTGAGTAGGCAGGTGCATTGTGTATGTATTAACTTGAGATTTTCCTCTTATGTGATAATTTCATAATGAAAGGTCATGCGGACAGGTCAATGTTGTTTGTTTATATTTGGAGATGATAATCACAGAACACATTTATGTCTTTCTGGTTTACTATTTAAAACAACTGACAAGATATCAAAGCATATCCTATATATATATATCCAGATATATCTATATAAAAATCTATCAGTGCTATATATAGTAAGTAAAATCAACTTATTTAACCAATATATATATTTCTGTCTCCATGTTAAATGTATGTAATACAATCATATAGATTGATGATTGGGAGTCAAGTATTCGCCTTTTACACACCAGTCAAGATTCTTTTTCACTTATGTTAAGGTGGTCAGTTCTGGGATGGTTGAGGAAACCAGAGTACCTGAAGAAACCCACCAATTTTTGATAAGCGATGTGACAAACTTTCTCACACTTAAGGATCTGTTCTATAAGGTCTGAGCGGGATTTGAAACGAGGCAGTGGTAGACATTGTGACACCCGAATCTACATATTAGACCATTCAGCCACAGTAATCAGTGGAAATGAGTTGTATAATGCTTTACACTCTCCTCAAGATAACTTCACACATATCTCATGTCAGTCCATAATGGAATGGCAGAGGAAACTGGAGTACCTGGAGATAAACATCAAAAGTTAGGCAAGCAAAGAAAGACAAACTCCTGCGTGAATGGGATTTTAACTTAATGGGATTTAAGTCAACACTTCAGACCATTTGGCCACTGAGGCCCCATACCAACTCTTTGACCACTCAGTCCCCATACAAACTCTTTGACCACTCAGTCCCCATACAAACTCTTTGACCACTCAGTCCCCATACAAACTCTTTGACCACTCAGTCCCCATACAAAATCTTTGACCACTCAGTCCCCATACAAACTCTTTGACCACTCAGTCCCCATACAAACTCTTTGACCACTCAGTCCCCATACAAACTCTTTGACCACTCAGTCCCCATACAAACTCTTTGACCACTCAGTCCCCATACAAACTCTTTGACCACTCAGTCCCCATACAAACTCTTTGACCACTCAGTCCCCATACAAACTCTTTGACCACTCAGTCCCCATACAAAATCTTTGACCACTCAGTCCCCATACAAACTCTTTGACCACTCAGTCCCCATACAAACTCTTTGACCACTCAGTCCCCATACAAAATCTTTGACCACTCAGTCCCCATACAAACTCTTTGACTGCCCAGTCACTTTCATCAAGGTACATGTCATTAATTAATGGATTGTAGTGGTAAACAAGGTATCCAGGGAAACTAGTGATCGTTGATCAGCAAGTGAACCAATAAGGTTTCTTGTATATATTATGTTTTGTCAGAAGGATTTGATCCAAGGCTGTGAGTGGTACAGTGATCCACAGATCAATGTTTTAGACCACACAGCCACCAGATTCCCCTTGAGACGGGTTCAAAATTTCCAAGGTTCGAGGCCCAGAACCTACTGATTTTACATTGGGACCCAGTAAAATTCTGACGGCCCTGCTGTTTTTTTACCACAAAAAGGTTCTGGACCTTCTATTACAAAACATACATTTGAACCCCTACTTGAAAGATGAAAATTTAAAAAAAAATTTTAGCGGCCTTAATAAATAAAAAAAAACAAAAACAAAATATGTATTTATTAAACAACAACAAAAATAAGATGTCAATAATCTTGTTTTTCCATCTATATTTGGCTAGCTATGTCAAATATATCAAAACATTAATATAAATATTGTATAACAGTCCCGTTTATCTCAAAGTAACCAAGTTAAGTTCTCCATACACAACAAAGATATCATTAATAACATAGATTAAATTAACCTTTTATGATGAGAATGTTAAATTAATCTTCAGGAAAACAAGAATGAAAGATAGGCATGTCCTGGTCAATAAAATCAGAAAAAATTAACAAAAGATAAAAGAGTTTTATAAACAGAAAATCAGAAACCCCACCTAACTAACTCCCCCCTTTTGTGTATCTTAAAAAGACAAGACCTTGAATGACAAGGTCAACCAAATTTTTTGCATCTAAATGGACATGACCTTGAACGGATGTCAAGGTCATGTATTGTGTATGTCTTAGAAGACATGGCATTTAATGACTGCCAAACAATTTTCTGTATCTTGGATGGCATGACCTTGAATTACTGTCAAGTTCAACTGATTTTATGCATTTTTCCCTTGGAAAGGATGCTATTGTCCATGGCAAGGTCAAATGCAGTGCAAATTTTATTAGCTGTATGGACCAGATTTAAAGTCTTCCTCAAGGCCACTTCTTTATAAGGGGCATCTGCTTTTAAAGGCCATTAAATTTCACACCAATTGCTTTTTATCCATGTTATTTGATCACTTTTACTAGTTCCCTCGTGTAGCCCTTTTAGACACATTTGACTGTATCAGGAAAAATCCATTCAGGTCATGATCAGGTGGACAAATTCTACCATTACAAAGTAAGTTTGTGTGTTTGAGTGTTCTAGTTTCTGCAATCATCCTAGAACTGACCAAATTGTTATAGGTGAAATTTTTTTACTTAGGATGTAAAAACACTATTACTCAACCTCAACATACAAATCAACTGTTATATCCGTTTCAGTTATTTCTCCAACAATAAAATAATAGCTGTAAACATTTTGGCTATACAAAGAATAACATGGACTTACAGCTATATGCTTCATGGTTTAAAACACTAAAACAAGTCAAATTTGAGAGATTAAAATATTGTCTGAAAAAGTCTCTTTGTCTAACGAGTAACTTTGTCTAATTCTACAGAGAGAAATAAAACTTGTCTGCAGGCTCCA
This sequence comes from Anadara kagoshimensis, assembly GCA_021292105.1. Lineage (NCBI taxonomy): Eukaryota > Metazoa > Mollusca > Bivalvia > Arcoida > Arcidae > Anadara > Anadara kagoshimensis. Next base: position 40,936,703 of record CM037872.1, on the reverse strand, counting down.
AATACATATATGATATACCAAGACCTAATATTGACTAGATACTATATATTTAATATGTATGTATGTGTGCATGTATCAATTCAAATCATTTAGTGCTTTCAACTGGAAACAAACATGGAACATGATTCAGTTCAAACATCAAAGAGCTCTCTCTCTCTCTCTCTGATCTGAGAATCATAGAGCTTGTTTGGAGGCACCAAATACAATCCTGGAGATAAAATATTTGCCAGAATTATGGTACATATCAAATCATTTAATTCTTTCCACTCATAGCAGGTGTGTGTGTGGGGGGGGGTTGTTTCTTTGAGCTATAAGTCTAGGTGGGAGAATCTATTTATTAAAATTAAGACTGCAGAATCCAAATATGATACCCCAGACACATCCATGCAATGAATATCAGTACAAATCATTTAGTGTTTTGCTATTCACATTCAGTAATTCCCTAAAGAAATGAAATAAAAAAAACACACTGTCATTTGATAAAAACCATGTAAACTGTTGCGTTATATAGGGACATAGATGACAATAAACATACTACACTGAGGGAATTTTTTATACAACACTGTTATGTACATTGTTAATATTAACCATGTCTAGAAGTCTGGTGTAACCGGATTCACCAGAGTTGTGTTGAGTTGAGAAATTGTGTTTAACGTCCCAGTCAAGAATATCTCACTTATATCAAGACGTCACCAGCTATATGTGAAAGTGCAGAAATTTTGCCTGTGCTTTGCGCTGATGGCATTATACAGCAGGGTTCTTTAGCATGTCAAGCCCACCGTGACACAGGACCTCATATTTTAAGTTCCCATTGAAAGAACCATGACTTTCATTTAGTAATGCCGAGTGCTTGGCAAAAGAACAGTCAGTACCCACTTTCAAGACTTGGGTCAGACCCGGCCGGGGTTCAAACCTAGGACCTCCCACTTATGGAGCGAGCACTATACCAACTGAGCTACCTCAGTGGTTGGGATTCACCCGAGGGCCATGTGATACCATGTAATGTTTATGTGGAACAATTATTTCTTTTAGAAATGGAATCACATAAGTTAACATTTTCCTGTAAAACAACATTATCCCAGAAGTATGTCATGTTAACTTTTTTCATATCCTTGTTCAAAAGGTTTAAAAATAATTGATCATGTGGTATGTTGGCAAATTCCTTTATTAGAAGTATACATACAACATAATGATATATCAGTGTTTGGAATAAATCTTTATATTGCAGCAAATTTATTTTTTAATAAAAAAGGAATTTAGTTACATAGGCATGTGTGTGTCCTTAGAGACAGGTTTAAATCTATAAAGTACTGTAATTTATCATTCTCTAAATAAACTGTTACAAAAAATTGAAATTTATGTCTTGTAATTAAATAGTTTTTTCTTTTTGTAGAATGCCATGGTAAAAATTATCCTAGCTCATGTACTAAACTAAAATGAGTCCTCTGTGACACTGAAGACAAGTATACTTGTGGAACTCTAAGGTAGCCGTAAGTGTTAACAAATACAAAAGTTATCAGAAATACAAAAGTACCAACCAATACACAAAACTGACCAAACATATCACCATATCAAATGAATTCTTGAGATTAATAAGAGAAATTTTGTGTTTTGTTTTTTTGCAAATATTTGAAATAACAATAAAATTGCTGATACAATGTAAAACAACATATAGCCAACCAACCTAACCTAACCTTAAATGCCAACCCAATCCAACACAAGATAATACCAAACATTGCTTCACTTGACATCTAGATAAGTAAAACATACAGTAAAACCTCGTTATAATGCCCCTTGATAACTTTGCCACCTCGCTTATAGCCACAATATTTTGAGGTCCCAAAATCCATTTTTTTAATGTTTTTCTTAATGGGTCTCCCTCGATTTATTGCCAAACTCCTTTATAACGCCAAAATTTGACTGAACAAATGGTGGCGATGAATCGAGGTTTTACTGTATATTCTTATCATCAAATAAGCTTACATTTAGTTGCACATAAACTGTACATACTTGTAATGCCTATTTTGTGAAAATTCCACGGAAACCAAATATAATTTTAAATTTCCAAAAATCCAGAAAAATAAAACAATTTTTTTTTATAGATTTTACATACCTTCTATTTTGTAACAATTCCATGGAAACATAAACATAATTCTTATATTTTCAGAAATCCTGAACAACACAAAAAAAATCCGTACAAAATTACAAACGTGCAAAGTTTCTAAAAACAGAAACACGCTTGAGTTTTTTGTCAAAAAAATATAAAAACACTGACGTTTTAAAAAATAGAAGTGTGCCGAGGTAATAAAGACTAGATATGATATATAATATAATGTTTTCTCCACAGCCAGATCAATCACAATAAACTATACATAATACAACAAACTGCAGCCATGGCTTATTGAATTCAGTCGCCCGCAGGGAAGTTTTTAAAACATTTTACAAGCCAATATTATGCCATACAATTAAGCCTTGAACAAGACACATGACTGGAGGCAAAATTTTACTACTGGGCATTTTGGCTTATTATTTCTTAATAAAATACGATTCTGTTTTTATAAGGACCTTTGAGAGATGTTAGAAAGAATAAAATTCTGGTAACGTTTTATATTTAGGTATCCATTATTGGTTTTTGATGGTAGTGATAACGTCCCTGGGCGTTTGTTACGACAGATAAAGTGGATGATCTTTATCTCCTTTCTTTTACAATAAGGGTCTCGTTTTTACTTTTTATATAAAATTACACAATTATTATATATTAACTACAATATATCATGCAGTAATTTTCTTATATAACCTGCATGTTCTCCGTATTGATATTTCATTTTTGAAGTAGAGGAGTGGTGTTTTATTCCCCAGTCAAGATTTTTCACTTACATATGTTGGATGAAACCAGAGTACCAGTACCAAGAGAAAACTACCACCCTTCAGCATGCAAACTGGCATTTTTGGGGATTTTGCTCAAACAGTAATTTCTAATTTTCAATATTTTAATTCATAAAATAAACCAGCTTCAACATTTTTCCTCAAAAGTCATTTTATTTTATCTTTCTATCCATTCATTCATTCATTTAGTTACCTATTTTGTAGGTAATTCATCTTCTCATATATTTTTTAAATTAAAAAATTAAAAATTTGAGCTCAATTATCTGTCTGTTTGTTTGTATTTTATTGCAAAAATCTAAAACATAAAATCAAGTCATTAATTTCTAATTTCCCCAAAGGACTGAACGGCAAGTATCAGCGCCAACATGGTTAATTTTTCATATTATTTCCTCATATTAAGATAATAATTTTTACACTGAATGATAATTTGTTTTACCATCATTCCTTTATTTGATTTTGTTCTATTTTTACCCAGAATACTACCAGAACAAAAACATAAACCATGTCATCTATATAATGGGTATACTAATATGTCATCAATATATGACATGATAACTACATGAACTACTTTATCTTAAATTTCATTAATTAGTTTCAATTTGGGTTATAAAAACCATGCACTCTTGAGGCAAAATAATTTAATATTTTAAATTCCCAATTTGGATTTTTATTGGTAACATACTGAACATCCAAAAGTCATAATCTCCAATCATCTTTGCAGACACTTAGAAAAAAGCCATGTTGTGACTTAGAACATATTGAACACCTTCAAAATACAGTACACACAAATAATTTTTATTAATAAAATAAATTTTTGTGTGAAGTATTTTATTGGTTGTTGAACGCCCTCATACTTTCTACAGTGAATTATTCCTAAAAAACTTCCACATTTGCAACCAAAAAGCTCCTTATTGTATATATATATAATTTTACACACCTTTTCAGAGTTTATTGGATTTATTATCTGGAGAACATTTTAAATTGCAGAATAATATTTACGGTAATGATAGAAGAAAAACAGTATAGACGTAGTAATTTAGAGCCAAGTGGAGTGGATCCATGGTGTTTAAAGCCTCAGTCAAGACTTTTTCACTGATAAGGGGAGCAGTCAGTTCTGGGACAGTGTAGGTGACTGAAATATCCTGAAAAAACTACCAATCAATCTATAGAAAGCAAACTGAAAAACTTTCACCCAGAATAAGATTGGAACCTAGGCAGTTAAGTGGTGCAGTGTTGTCTGCATGTGCGCAGTTTAGACATGTGGGCTAATACCGCCGCGGAAGTTAATCAGCTTCCATCTGTCCGTCACTAGTATTATTTATACCAATAAGATCATCACTAGTATTATATATACCAATAAGATCATCACTAGTATTATATATACCAATAGGGCATTATCTATAAGGCAATCAGGATATTATATATCATATATGTATGTGACAGTTATAAAATTAGAAATATCTAACAATGATCCATACCTAAGTCTTAGAAATAAGTCCTCTAATATGACCAATCTGTACTGATAAATCCATTAGTGACTTACAGCAGGTGCTTGTTCAGATTGAGTCTGAGATGAAGAGATTGGCCAGGTCAATCACACTAGGCTTTAACCTGAAATGAGCTTTGTGGTATATACCAGAGCAAGACATTGTTGACATCTTGAAAGGGTAGCAACAAAGTTTGTTTGTTTGCTCAGGGGAATGCTGTTTTATGTCATATCAGCAATTTTTCAGCTTTTTCTTGTTAATCTTAAAGATCAATCTAGACACTGTGTTTTGTGCACATATCTAATTTGCTACATACTATTTGCAGTGTTCATACTAGAAGGGGTCATGGGGTCATTGATTCCTTATTTATTTAAGTTCAAATGAATGCAAAATTTTAGATGTTACAGTGCTTTAAAGAGAAGTTTTTGAAAAAGGTCCCTATTGAAAAATCATACATTGAACACTGGTTTTCTAGCTGTCGTCTCCTATGTTATCTAAAATTAGAAAAATTGGTCTGGAATCCATCTACATAAATGTAAAATAGTAAATCTTTAGGGAAAGAAGAAGACAGTTTTGGACACAAATTTATGTATTTCTCCTAAAACATAAAATACACATGTACATGTCTTTTATAATTCTCATAAAACAAACATATAGCCACAGCAGACATCCATAATTCTGTAATGCATCACTGCACTGCATCATACTCCAGGGCAGAAATTTTACAAAGTTTTCTAAAACATTAAACACATAATACCAGATAAATCTGCAAATTATGCAAACTAAGTAATTACTGGGTATATATATAAACATTACTACAGTCAAGTCAACATATTTATAAGATATTTTAATTTTCAACTTTTAAACAATACTTATGACAGTTTGCTTTTAAAATGGAGGAACAAATGTGCAAGATGCATCAGTATTTGGCAACAGCCAGCACAACCTAGTACACAACACAATACAAGCAAATGATGACAGCCAAACAAGACACTAGAGGGACAAGAAAAGACCCCCTTCCATCCATCCCCATCCCCCAAAAATTGAGACCATTGATTATAAAAATCCAGACTTAAATGGATGGTCACTGATACAAATGTCAAGTGATGTGGTCACTGATACAAATGTCCAAGGATGTGGTCACTTGATGCAAATGTCCAGTGATGTGGTCACTGATACAAATGTCCAGGGATGTGGTCACTGATACAAATGTCCAGGGATGTGGTTATAGTTCTACATAAGGGAATGTTATAAAGTGTAACTGTGTATAAAACAGTTATAAGCCTTTTTGTTACTTACTTCATGTTATACAAGTTGTATTTATATAGTTTATATAGAAGACTGGTCGGGACAAAATTATTTTTCCAGTTATCAGTGGTATCGAAGTTCAAGTTACTGAAGTTTTACTGTGTTAACATTTATAAGCATTTTTTGTTTCTTACTTCAAAAATGAATTCCATGAACTTAGACGTCTCACCTGATAAACTTTTTTGAGTAGAAAATTCTTTCTTTTTCAAAGTTTGCATAAATTTGACCAAGACTTACCATAGTCTTGCCACACCAAATAAATGGTTAGCACAAAAGATCAACATTTTCTTCCAAGCCATTGCTGACGACGCTGACAATGACAGAAAGTAAAACCTACGGTAAGTCTCACCATTTGGCGACCTGTCACGGTAAGTCTCACCGTTTGGCGACCTGTCACGGTAAGTCTCACCGTTTGGCGACCTGTCACGGTAAGTCTCACCGTTTGGCGACCTGTCACCAGGCAAGACAAAAACTATTTATTATGTACTCATTTATATTTCGCTGACTTTGAAGGAATTAAGGTCAGAGTAAAAAAACAATACCTACTTTAGGGTTACATGATACATTGTATTTAACTTCAATTTTTCAAGCACCTTTATTAGCAAAAAAATTTAATTATAAGCAAATTCTGGAATAGGCTTGCTTGATAACATTTTAATTGTCTTGTTCTTCTTTTAATCATAACTTTATTGATTTTTTTTTAAAATAACGTAATTTAAATAAATAATTTCAAATTCCCTATTGGCTTGTTCCAAAAATTGATAAAAATTTACAAAATTGCTTCGTCCATTTTTTATACCAAAACTCATCATTTTTATTATATATCAAAAATGTCTGACGCAAAGATAATCAATTTCTTATTAAAGATGAAATATATATCTTATGACCAGAGTCAATACCTTCCGATTTCCAAAGGGAATTCTCCTTATTCCATTTTAATTGAAATCTGTCTGGATTTGTGAAACCTTCTTAAATTAACAGAATAATTACCCGTATGTCATACTCCAAGGAAAAAATAATGATCTTATCACAATGTGGAATTTATGAACAAAAAAAGGAAATTATATCATAGGGAAAAAAGTCAGAGATTTAATTATTAACATCACTCCTAAATCAAATAACACTAGAAGTTATAACATGTCAAATTTAACAACTAATTCTTACACAGACGTGTCCTGGGCTCAAATGAATAATCCAGTGAGTGAAACCATCTTATTTTCCATTTAAGATTACAATGTATTTTACTAATATCAAGATGTCACAGCCAAGAAATTAAGCTAAGTGTCATCATTTGATTTTTTTCAGGACTCTCTCTGGATCACTTTTGGTGTCAATATTCTGCCTATTCAAAATTTTAATGTTGTTTTTTTTCTTTTACACAATCACTTTGCCAATTTTACAATTTTGTAAATTTCAGCTTTAAAACAGCATTTTTCTATCAATTATAAATTAATGTTTTTTTCGTAATTTTGGTCATCATGATGCTTATGTTCACAACTGCAAGGACCTCAGCTCTATTTGCAAAAGAGCAAAAGAAAGACCTGTTTTTATATATGCTCTGAGCAGCTCTGAGCAACAAAGGCTTTTTTTAATTTTTTTATTAATTTATTTATTTGTTTGATTGTTTCTACTATATATAGTCATTTTTTCCAAAAGATTTCTCAAAATCATTATAAAATGCATTCTAGTTACCATTTTGAAATTCATTCATTCTTTCTTTCTTGCTTTTTTATTCTTTCTGTCATTCATTCATTCATGTATCTCTGACATAAGCAGGTCTGTGTCACCAGCTGATGCACCTAATTTGTCATACCTATATATTTATGACAAGAGTTGTGTTGATTTTTTGTACCATTGTGTCTACTGTGACAGCTTGGACTTGTGTTTAAAGCTGCATCTCAAAAATCTGAGTGTAGGCAGAAGTTAATTTATGAATAAAAAATGTTAAAAAACCTATAAATCAAATAATACCAGGAGTTATCAATTATATCAAACATATTATCTTTTACTTAAGTAAAAATTCCTTCCTGCACAGACATGCCATGGGCCTCATCACTATCCTACTTCCAAGTCAAGATTATGTCACTGAAAAGCTTCAAGCTAAAAAGCTTTAATTGTTATTTGACCCAGCAACACCATTCATAACAATTTATCATTAAAGCTGGTCAAAATGTAAACTTATAGGAGTAACCTAGTATGATCTGGCTGACACTAACATACAACTTGCAAAATACTGGAAACTGTAAAATTTTAGTGGCAGTTAAATTTTAGCGCTTTTAGCAGTCAGATCTTTTTGCTAAAATAAATCAGCGCTAAAATTACCTATACAGAACTAAGAGTACCAACAAATAGTTGGTGCGCTAAAATAAAGATGTGACAATCACTTATATTGAGGAAAATTGCTAAAATATGTCTGCGCTAATATAAAGCGGTTTACAGTACATGTATTAAGATATGACAATACAAGCCCAAGGCTTACTAAAGGTGTTTAATTTAGTAAGTGAGTTATAGTTAAAAAAATAACACTATCTGATAACTAGATTTATAAATTAATGAACTATTTACTTACAAGTACTTATTTTATCATCAAACATAGCTAAGTTGTACCTACAGGTGCTGGTGAGCTCGCAATGTTTTCTACTCCCATACTATAGATGTATCCATAGCCTAGGCTATGTGCTAATGATGTCTCAATATAAGTGTAATGTTTTCTACTCCCACTCTCAAGATGTACCTAGAGCCTAAGTGCTGGTGATGTCTCAATTTAAGTGTAATGTTTTCTACTCCCACTCTCAAGAGGTACCTACAGCCAAAGTGCTGGTGATGTCTCAATATAAGTGTAATGTTTTCTACTCCAACTCTATAGATGTACCTACAGCCTAAGTGCTGGTGATGTCTCAATATAAGTGTAATGTTTTCAACTCCCACTCTCAAAATGTACCTACAGCCTAAGTGCTGGCGATGTCTCAATATAAGTGTCATGTTCACTATTTGCACACTCTAGGTTTCAAAACTTCAAATCTTTTAGAAAGTATACTACTTTTTTAAGTATAATTCACAAAATTTTCTGAAATAGATTAGGTTTAAAAGAATTTTTCTGGAAATTTGTGCCCAGTAGTGAGTTTTACTACCCAGAAATGTAAAAATAATGACACAGATTTGGACATTGAACGGTGTTAAAACAAATATTCACAGCTGTTAGTTAATCCAGTACTTTGTCATTTTTAGATTTAATCAATATATGAAAAATTCATCAAAATGTCGAAATATCGACCAACAAACAAATCATGATATTTCATTGTAGATAAAGTACCTACAAACTGTTTCATGTTAATACTCATTAATCTAAATAAATGGAAGAGGTATAAAGATAAAACAAATGAGAGATATAGAGACTATTGTGGAATTCAAAACTTTACAAGATAAGCCATCAAGATAAAAAAAATTATTTTTTATTTTATTTATTTCTTTACTTTTTTACAAAATTTTAACATCAATCAAGTAATGCTCGTTTTTTTCATCAGATTGTATTATCTCTTATTACATAATTTTAAATTTTGTTATAATGATAAATGTTTCATTATTTATCAATATTTCATCACACTGATTGTTTTTGTGTTCAGATTCTCATTATTTTTGTTAACACTTTACCGGTATTCAAGTTTCCCATTTGTATTACATTTTTAAATCATTTTTGTACACACATTATTCCCATTCAGGTTTCCAATTTTCTGAAAAGCCTTGCTTTGTTTTGGTATTATGAATTGAACATGGATCTGTATGTTTGTGGTTGACTTTTGGGAATGTGATTTGAACATGGATCTGTATGTTTGTGATTGACTTTTGGGATTGTGATTTGAACATGGATCTGTATGTTTGTGGTTGACTTTTGGGATTGGGATTTGAACATGAACCGGTATGTTTGTGATTGACTTTTGGGATTGTGATTTGAACATGAACCGGTATGTTTGTGATTGACATTTGGGAATGTGATTTTAACATGAACCGGTATGTTTGTGGTTGAATTATGGTATTGTGATTTGAACATGGATCTATATGTTTGTGATTGACAATTGGGATTGTGATTTGAACATGAACCGGTATGTTTGTGGTTGAATTTTGGGATTGTGATTTGAATATGGATATGTATGTTTGTGATTGACTTTTGGGATTGTGATTTGAACATGGATCTGAATGTTTGTGGCTGTCTTTTAGGATTGTGATTTTGACATGGATCTGTATGTTTGTGTTTGACTTTCGGAATTTTTATTTGAACATGGATCTGTATGTTTGTGATTGACTTTTGGGATTGTGATTTGAACATGGATCTTTATGTTTGTGGTTGACTTTTGGGATTATGATTTGAACATGGATCTGTATGTTTGTGTTTGAATTTTGGGATTGTGATTTGAACATGGATCTTTATGTTTGTGGTTGACTTTTGGGATTATGATTTGAACATGGATCTGTATGTTTGTGGCTGTCTTTTAGGATTGTGATTTTGACATGGATCTGTATGTTTGTGTTTGACTTTCGGAAGTTTGATTTGAACATGGATCTGTATGTTTGTGGTTGACTTTTGGGATTGTGATTTTGACATGGACCGTTCTGTTTGTGGTTGACTTTAGGATTGTGATTTGAACATGGACCAGAATGTTTGTGGTTGACTTTTGGGATTGTGATTTGAACATGGATCTGTATGTTTGTGGTTGACTTTTGGGATTGTGATTTGAACATGGATCTGTATGTTTGTGGTTGACTTTAGGATTGTGATTTAAACATGGATATGTATGTTTGTGGTTGACTTTTGGAATTGTGATTTGAACATGGATCTGTATGTTTGTAGTTGACTTTTGGGATTATGATTTGAACATGGATCTGTATGTTTGTGGTTGATGTTTGAGATTGTGATTTGAACATGGACCAGCATGTTTGTGGTTGACTTTTGGGATTGGGATTTGAACATGGATCTGTATGTTTGTGGTTGACTTTTGGGATTGTGATTTTGACATGGACCGTTATGTTTGTGGTTGACTTTAGGGATTGTGATTTGAACATGGATCTGTATGTTTGTGGATGATTAGGGATTGTGATTTGAACATGGACCTGTATGTTTGTGGATGATTAGGGATTGTGATTTGAACATGGAGCTGTATGTTTGTGTTTAACTTATAGGATTGTGATTTGAACATGGAGCTGTATGTTTGTGGTTGACTTTTGGGATTGGGATTTGAACATGGATCTGTATGTTTGTGGTTGACTTTTGGGATTGTGATTTGAACAAGGATCTGTATGTTTGTGGTTGACTTCCTGGGATTGTGATTTGAACATGGATCTGTATGTTTGTGGCTGTCTTTTAGGATTGTGATTTTGACATGGATCTGTATGTTTGTGGTTGACTTTTGGGATTGTGATTTGAACATGGATCTGTATGTTTGTAGTTGACTTTTGGAATTGTGATTTGAAAATGGATCTGTATGTTTGTGGTTGACTTTTGGGATTATGATTTTGACATGGATCTGTATGTTTGTGGTTGACTTTTGGGATTGTGATTTTGACATGGATCTGTATGTTTGTGGTTGACTTTTGGGATTGTGATTTGAACATGGATCTGTATGTTTGTGGTTGACTTTTGGGATTGTGATTTTGACATGGATCTGTATGTTTGTGGTTGACTTTTGGAATTGTGATTTGAACATGGATCTGTATGTTTGTGGTTGACTTTTGGGATTGTGATTTGAACATTGGTTGGCATGTTTGTGGGTGATTAGGGATTGTGATTTGAACATGGGTTGGTATGTTTGTGGATGATTAGGGATTGTGATTTGAACATGGATCTGTATGTTTGTGGCTGATTAATATGTTAATTTTTTGTTTGAGGTTTCTCAGTTTTTCATTATTTTTATTTAAGTTTTTATCATGTTCATTACTTCCATTAACACCTTAGTCAGGTTTCTCTTTTTTTTTTTTTTTTTACATAGGTTTGTAATTTCTCAGTAATTTCTCCGTTTTTCTTCATGTTCAGATATAGATATATATATATGTTTGTTGATAGTGGTGACTATTAAGTCAGATTTTCATATTCATTGATCAGTTCAGGTTAACATACCACCCAACAACAGTTACTATTTGTCAGCAGCATTTTGAATTGAACATGACAAATCCAGACAAACTCTGTATCAGTTCAAATCACATCAATGTAAATAACAAATAGTTTTTCTGTTTGTATAACTATTTAAAAATGAAAACACAAGCTTACCTGACTTTGAAAGCTTCACTCATATTGTCCATGTTTTTATGTATATAAAAGATATAAGTTTTGTGTATTATTATAAGTATTGTTTACTTTACCTCATTAATAAATTCTAGTTGAACTTCGTTTTAATTGACCTCAATAATAACAACCTAGTTGAACTTTATTTTACCTATGTGCGACATATCAAAATATAAAAACCACCAAACTTACCTAATGTAAATGATTTATCCAATATATTTTTTGTTCCGGGAAGTTGTCGAAGTGTGTATTCTGTGTTTTTTAGTATTTACTGGAGTGTAACTGTTAACACTTTTGCGGTCGCCAAGTTATGATATTGTCAAATTCTTATGGAATCCATCATGTGTTATGACATCTGAAATTACATAAAACATAAAAGTTAGAGTACCGGTAATGAAACTCCTCGTCAAATTAACAATTAAACGTCTCCACAAATTAATAAAAGATGTAAAATAAAGGAATGTAAAATAAGTCGTATGTTTTAAGTCAAACCAATCTAAAAATAGTAACAGCGACAATTTTCATGACATTTCTAAACATTCATTAAAGACTTAGAATACTATATTAGTTTTGCAAACAAATAATTAAATGGTATATTTTTCACAAATGTGGTTCCAACCCATGACCTCCTGTTCATGCAGAGGGCGCTCTACCATTCACCCACTGAGATGTAGTCCTAAAATGCATTTGTCTACCCTTGTTTTATTTGGCTGTTCCTTTCAATTATGTCATGTTATTAGTTGGACCAGACTTTGCCATACACATTTCTTTGTTATAAATTTCTACCTTTTACACGTACAAGTATTTTAACTTCCATAAATAATCTATTAATGTTCTTATTTCTGCTAGTTAAATTAGGTACCGTAAATCTGTGCATATAAGACAGGTTTTTTTTTTTACCTTAAACTTTATTTTTTGAGATGGGGGCCGTCTTACATGACAGGGGCTGAAATTGTTCAGACAATGTCCACACATGATGGTCAATACAACCACTACTTCCTGTTGTTACCTGTGTATTATTACACAGAACTTGTTAAGTTACGTTAGTGGTAAGATAAAGGTATCATAATTAAAAGGTGTGAAAATGAAATTGTCTAAAATATAATTATAACCACACAGCATCATCAGTCATGAAACAATACCAATAACATAATCAAATTGTAATACAAGAGTAAATTTAATATCACATATCTGTAAGTTATTTATTTTAGATTACCGGTACAGGAATTATGACGAAATTTACAGAAATGATTCATTGATTTTTCTACGCAAGGTTACCAAACTAATGAACTCAAAATATACCAATGTAAAAAAAAACCAAGCAATTCAGTGAATTGTGATTTGCACTCATGTTCAAAGGGCAATAACTACCAGGAAAATATGCAAACCACTTCAGGTTAATAATATGCACATCTCCTATCAATTTTGATGCTTTGCATGACCCATTTTGCAACTTAATTTCACAAAATAAATTATTAATTTAAGACTATAAAGACTGAAAAGCCAAATATCACATCGGCTTTTGGTTTTAGTGATGTGTTTTAGAAATTTTACCATTTTAGATTTTTCAATCAAAGGCCCATAACTCCCAGAAAAATGAGCAAACTAAATCAGGTTAATGATAATATGAGCATCTCCTATCAATGTTGATGCTTTGCACCATGTTTTGTGAAATAGTGCTTCATATTACATTACGAAGGCATTCTTCAATTTTGTCAAAATCTAACGCAAAAATGCTTTACTCATTTTTCGAGCAAATTTCACAAAATGAATAAATTATTAGTTTAAGACTATAGAGAAAATTAATATCAAATCACATTTGGCTCCAGTCATGCCTTTAAGAAACTGAACTGTTTTAGGTTTTTCAGTCAAAGCAAACCAACCAGCGTTAACAATATGCACATCTCCTATCTATGTTGATACTTTGCACCAAGTGTTGTGAAATAGTGCTTCACAGATTTTAAGAATAGGACGTTTCTGGGTTACTTAATATCCTGTCCGGTTCTGTATTTTATAATACACTTCCGGGAAAATTTTTAGGCATACCTACTTCCGGTTTTTGTTGTAAAGGAAGCATGGTTGCAAATACCGGGAAATTTGGTTGATTGTCAATTCATTGGAGAAGGCATTGGTGTGCGATACGGGATGCAATTCCCATGGTAGGAAAGGTCCCAGAAAATATCCTTTCATGGAAGATATTAATTTTTTACTGTTTCCAACTAAGAAAGACACAAGAAAAAGGAGGAAATGGTTAAATGCCATTAGACATCCTCTCGACTACGATCCAAAACCCTGGCACAGGATGTGTAGTCGGCATTTCAGTGAGTCCGATTATCCAGAACTATTCCCATGGAATAATTACGGTGATGATACACCGACCAGGACCGCCACTTCAATTTTAAATTGAAACCACCAGGAGCCCATGCAAAGACATGGATGATGGGTACGTCATGCAATTGTTGTAAGATCAACTTAAATTTATTAGCAAATTTCTAATCAAACTTTTAAGTAAGACAATTACAAGTCTACTCAATTCCGAAACTTAAGAGTTGACAAAATGCCGTGATAAAATGATAATTTGAAGAAAGCGTTCGAAATCGTGTAAACACGGAAGTAAACCGGAAGTACAGATGCCTAAAATTTTGACCACGTGACCCGATATTATACTACACAAAATGGGGTTCCGGACTATCCTGGAAACGGGCTATTAGTGCAGACAAGAATTTCTGACGGATGGATTGATGGACGGATGGAAACTCAAATTAATATTGCCTCTTTCTTTGAAAGGTGGGTATAATAAAAAATATATAATTTTATTAAAACCAGAGACTTTACTTGTTAGAATGGCAGTTTTGAGTATGTTGGGGCATTATAAAAGTATTACTTGACCAAAACTTTTCATTGGGTGTTTGGGCATTTTCAAAGTAAATACTTCCTCAAAAAATTTGGTGTTGAACTTACATTTCAATCCTCTACCCTCCCTGTAAAATACCAAAGCACCAAACTTTAGACTAGTATAAGTATACCAAAAAGACATTTCTTAACTTTCGATTTCAAATTCAATTAAGAAATAACATTCTACTTGCATCAAAGATCATTACCACAATTGTATTTTAAAAGGAATTGCAATTTAATTCCCTTTGTGTTCCATGGAAGAGAGCTACACTTACCTTGTAAATATTTAAAATTTTAAAATTCAAAACAATCATGTTATAAAATACCTTATAGAGTAGGAAAATGGATCACTACAGGAATAATCTGCACTTTTAGAAAAAAAATCTGCGAAATACAATGTTTTATAAAATCAACAGGGACTTGTAGCTTTTATCACCATCAGAAAAAATATCGGAGAAATTCTATCATTCTTACACCTTCAAGTTTAATTTTAAAGTTAAGATTTAGATGAAAATAAATTTCTTTTTCAACAGAACTAAAATGCAACAACCTACTTTAAATCATTTTATGCCATCTCTTGTGTCAGTAAAATGTGATAAAACAAAAAAAATTGTAATTTATATAAAAACTGATGACAGGCTCCAGGGACAATTAAAATTTCTGTCTACAACAATTGAATTTTAAATTACCTTTTATACTTGGCTGGATTTTCCCAGCAAATTTTCTGTGAAAAGTGTGAAAAACAAAACTTATGTTGATAAAATAAACATCTAGGAAAGTCCAAAAGCGAAAAACTGTTGCTAAACAACAATAAGATAAATTATTTTCCTGAATTTCCCCCAGAATATTTTCTGTTAAAATGTATAGAATTCTATTAGGATGTATACAATTTCAAAAAGTGTTTAAATTCATAATTTATTGATATCTTGTAAAAGTGCCAATTGTTCTGACAGAATTTATTCAAATTTTGTGAATTTGTCAATTTTGTGTATGAATTATTTATCAACACAATACAATAATAGATTTAAACTGCATTTCTGATTTGTTAAACAATATCATTTACAGGAAACACGCTTTCATCATCCGCCAATATTAACACAATAACTCAAAGCTGTATAAACGTTTTTGTGAGACAGCAATAGAAAGCAAGATTAAATGTTTTCAATTACTTACAACAGATCTCCTTGCCTAGAAAATGTCATGTTTATGTGGGTAAAAAGGTTAACAAAAATCAAGTAAGCTGTAATATGACACAGATAATGACATGACACATGACAATGACTATTACAAGACACAGATGATCACATGACACTGGCAATAACAAGACACCAGCAATCACAGGACACAGATGACACATGACAATGATGATCACAGGACACTGGCAATAACATAACACCAGCAATCACAGGATTAAGATGACCACATGACATCAACAAGAGGCCCAATAGGGCCTGTACCGCTCACCTGGGTCGTTTACAGCACAAAAACACAATAAATACTACATTTAAGGAGCAATAACTCTGATGTGGATATTTATGAAACTTGCTACTCGCATCTGTGACCTTGACCTTCGAACTAATGACCATAATCTATATATTAAAATGATCATTGCACCAATGCCAACAATATTCTAATATACATGCCTATACAAAAAGTTCATAGTTTTCGAGATAATGAACCTTTTTGGTATTGATTTGCAAATGTGACCTTGACCTTTTGACCCATGACCTTTTTCTATACATCAAAATGATTGTTGTCTCAATACCTACAACATTCTAATATACATGCCTATACAAAAAGTTCATAGTTTTCAAGATAATGAACCATTTTGGTATTGATTTGCTACTGTGACCTTGACCTTTAGACCCATGACCTTTTTCTATACATGAAAATTATCGTTGTATCAATACCTACAACATTCTAATATACATGCCTATACAAAAAGTTCATAGTTTTCAAGATAATGAAACATTTCAGTATTCTTATGCATCTATGACCTTGACCTTTGAACCAATGACCTTAATCTATATATCAAAATGATCTTTACACCAATACTAACAATATTCCAATATACATGCCTATACAAAAAGATTATAGTTTTCAAGATAATGAACCATTTTGGAATTGATTTGCTACTGTGACCTTGACCTTTAGACCCATGACCTTTTTCTATACATCATAATGATCGTTGTATCAATACCTACAACATTCTAATATACATGCCCATACAAAAAGTTCATAGTTTTCAAGATAATAAAAGATTTCAGTATTCTTATGCATCTGTGACCTTGACCTTTGAACCAATGACCTTAATCTATATATCAAAATGATCTTTACATCAATACTAACAATATTCCAATATACATGCCTATACAAAAAGTTTATAGTTTTCAAGATAATGAACCATTTAAGTTTTGTTTCGCATCTGTGACCTTGACCTTTGAACCAATGACCTTAATCTATATAACAAAATGATCGTTACATCAATACCAACAACTTTCCAATATACATGCCTATACAAAAAGTTTATAGTTTTCGAGATAATTAATGATTTTGGTATGGTTTTGCTACTGTGACCTTGACCTTTGGACCCATGACCTTTTTCTATACATCAAAATGATCGTTGTATCAATACCTACAACATTCTAATATACATGCCTATACAAAAAGTTCATAGTTTTCAAGATAATGAACCATTTCGGTATTCTTTCGTATCTGTGACCTTGACCTTTGAACCAATGACCTTAATCTATATATCAAAATGATCGTTACATCAATACCAACAATATTCCAATATACATGCCTATACAAAAAGTTTATAGTTTTCGAGATAATAAATAATATTAGAAAAGTAAAAAATTAGGTCATGACCTTCATAATTGACCTTGACATCATTTTGAAGGTAATTACAAGAATATGTCAAAACTGAAAACCCCATGTCATTATCTGGTCATATAGTCAAGTTATAGCAATTTAAAAATATTTTACGATTTTTTTCAAAATCAAACGCAAAAACGCGTAACCTATTTTTAAACCAAATTTTATGAAATGAACAAACTTTAAGGTTAAGACTATGTAGAATCCAAATATCACATCAGTTTTTGCCTCCAATGAGTGGTTCAACAGAAGAAGATTTTTTTAGGTTTTGTCTATTTTTAGTAACAGCGGCCATCTTGGATATTCGATCGCCATGATTTGAACAAACTATAGTTAGACTCTGTCAAGGACCTTCCATGGCAAATTTGGTTTCAGTTGGCCCAGTAGTTTCGGAGGAGAAGATTAAAGTTTACTGACGCACGGACGCACGCACGCACGCACGCATGCACGGACGCACGCCTCGCCATGCCATAAGCTCACATGGCCTTTGGCCAGGTGAGCTAAAAATCACATGACACTGCCAATCATATGAAACAGATGATCACATGGCACCAAATGATAAAATGATCACATTTCAATGCTCACATGACACTAATTACCACATGTTACCAATGATCACATGATAACAGTGGTCACATGACACTAATTATTACATGACACCTACTATCACATGACACCTACAATCACATGACACATGGTCACATTACATTGGCAATCACATGACACTGACAATCACAAGACACCAATGATCACATGACTGATATACTCATGCCCCATATGTACAGACAAGACAATAATTCTTCAACATATTGTCAACATGACTCATAACAACACAAACAATCTGGAATATGCCAGCCTCAATTTTGGTTTAGGTCTGTAGAATTCATTTTCTTCCTCAAAGGGAGTTGACTGTTTCACAAAAGAATTCAAACACCACAATAGCAAACTCAGAGCACCGACACTGATGGTTAGGTTAATGATGTTAAAATATTTGTAAAACACAAATTTGCTCTAAGTAGCAAAACAAGTAATGGTAACAAAATTTGTATGCAAAAATCTTGAAAGTATTTTCATTTCATGCAAAAAACTGGAAGGCATCATTTTATACAACTTTCCAGAGTCTAATTGCGCTTTTTATGTCCCTGTTAGATTATATTTTCATACAATATCAATACTACTTTTACCAGAACTACAATACATAACATATGTATTTTGAAGGTATTTTCATTTCATGCAAAAATCTGGAAGGCATCATTTTATACAACTTTTCATAGTCTAATTGTGATTTTTAAAATCCCTGTTAGGTTATATTTCCATAAAATATTAATTAACAATTTCTAGAACTACAATACATAACATGATACAATGTGTATGTAACCAAAGAAAAACTGTCTACATAACATGATATAATGTAAATACAGTCCTATCTGGTTATAAAGGCCACGGAAGGGAACAATTAAAAGTGGCTTTAATGGGCACCAGGCCTTTATATAAAGATTCAAATAACCTGTATAAAGTGCGACTGGGATAAAATTTTACTGTTCTTTAAAAGGAGTGGGGCTGCGTTTTAAGGCATGTTCGACTGTACATTTTCTATATCAATATTTATTATAGCATCATTACTCTTTTATTTTATTTATGTTTATATTTATTATTATTATTATTATTATTATTAAAGTATCTACTAGTTCGTAACCTTACCTGTATTACCTGTCCAGTTCTCACCTGTCAATGCTCAAGTGATTAATTAATAATCCAAATTTTATACTTGGATTATAAAAAATTAACATCATCAAGTATACACATCAATATAATCAAATATAAATTAAAAATAAAATTCTCAAAGAACAATTAAACATTGACATACACTAATTACTAACCACATGTAGATCTACCAGAATCAAAATCCTAGCCACGTCATTATCTCACATGTGTGTGGGGGGACACACATATACACACATACTATGATTACACGTACAATCCCAGGTAATAATCTGTACTGAAAACTTGCTAGTTTAAGATCCTGACTTTATCTCAACGACAGCGAGAATGGTTGACAGGAAAACGAAAGTTCTTATCAGTGATTGAAGGTAGACCTAACCATTCTAGTTACAGGTAGAAAGCTTTTATTGATAATTATAACTGTAGCTATTTATTATTATAATGGCAAGTCTTTTAAATCATAGTAAAGATCAGCTTAATAATGGTTAACTGTACATGGATATAAAATTATTTATTTGTCTTCAAACAATTGTATATGATGATGTATAAAACAGTCAAAGTTAATGACCACTTACTATCAAATCCAACAAAATGTTCTGAATTCTGTATTTGTCAATGTGTAAAGTTAAAATCTGTCTTATAACTTAGCCATTTATTTTAAAGGATTGATTGGTTGGTTTATTAGTAGGGTTTTTGGTCCCAGTCAAGAAAAAAAAAATCACTTATATTGAGACTTAACCAGCTATAGGTTTGATTGATTGATTGATTGATTGATTGATTGATTGATTATATCAATCATTGATTGATTGATTGATTGATTGATTGATTGATTGTTGATTGATTGATTGATTGATTGATTGATTGATTGATTGATTGATTGATCGATTGATTGATTGATCGATCGATCGATCGATGTACATGTATTAAAGATTCATCAAATGGATCCAAGCCAAAGATGCATGCATGCAGCATCGTCATAAAGCGGTTTCCATTTTATATTTTATGGTTTTGAAATGTTTCCTTGTTTTAGCTGAGGGGAGATAATTTAAAATAATGTTAGAACATTAAATGAATATGACTATTGATTAGATTGTTTTAATGTATTATATGTACTATAATTTTATCATTCAATATCATTTGTTTTTAATGTATTAGTATATATATACATGTACAAGTATATATTGTTCAATTCTATACAGACATCATAAAACTCCGATTTGATTACCTTTAGGATATTACATATATATATATATATATATATTGTGATTGGTATCAGAGTATGGTACTTAAATTGAATACAATACATAAACCATGTCTATAATCTACATATATAAGGACAATTCAGGATGCAGAGTCTGGTCCGGTGGTTAAAATGTCAGCAGGTCTAGAAGGCCAGAGATAGTCCCAAGACACAAGAAAACATATTTTAGATTAACTTTAGCCAAATGACCAATGTCTAAAATTAGGCTGAACTTTAATCAGTCTGAATCTTGAATCACAGGTATACACAAGAGAAATCAGATATCTCACAGGTGATTATTTTCACCAATGTAACTACTGTACACTTGTTTTTATAAGAATTCAGATTTGCCTAATGACCTTGACCTTTGACATACACACCTAAATTTGGAATGCAACTATATGTTTGTAGCCAGTTTGACCACAATCTATTAAAATATGTTAAAATCATGAAACAGCAAAACTAAAATTTGACCTTGTGACCTTGACCTTTGACACCTAAATAATAGTATTGTACGCAACACATCATTCATTTTGATATCCATTCGTTTGATCAAAATCCATCCATATACATTTGTATGTAAAAGTTATGGAGAGGAAACTGTTTTACAAACACCAGCAAACAGACAGATGACTGGACAGACAGACATGGTGATCCCCAATGTTTCTTAAAACTATAATAATGTTGTAATGACATACTATAAACTTAGGTCATAGTCGGAACCCCTGGGCCAAGACTCCACACCAAAACAACAGATAGATCTAGACAAGTTAACTGCTTCCTCTACAGAATGCTGTACTAACACACTATATACTCCCAGCTGACACTTGAGATGAGACAAAGACCAAGACTGGGATCAAAAAGTAAAAATAGATGAGTTAACAATATCTCCATTGCTTCATCTATTGATTACATTGTAATAACATATTATATACTCTGGTATAGCTGATCAGACTCAAGACTCGGACCGAGACCAAGAGAGAAAAAATAGATGAGTTAGCAATATTCCCATTGCTTCATTTAGCATTTGGCCGTGACCGAGAGAAAGATAGATGGGTTAACAAAATCCCCACTGCTTCATCAATAGATGATGTTGTAATATAAAGTAGCACGTTATATACTCTGGTCATAGCCAAGACTTGAGCCTCGGACCAAGACAGAGACAGATAAATGGGTTAACAATATCCCCACTGCTTCATCTATAGATGATGTTGTAATATAAAGTAGCACGTTATATACTCTGGTCATAGCCAAGACTTGAGCCTCGGACCAAGACAGAGAAAGATAGATGGGTTAACAATATCCCCACTGCTTCATCTATAGATGATGTTGTAATAACACCTTATATACTCCGATCATGACAAATCACCGCCACCTTACCAGTAAGACAACTCGCTATAAAGATGATCAATTTTCTAATTTCAGTGTCCCACCTTAACTGTGTTTACCTCATCAGGGAATTAAGATATAGAAGAAATAGTTATAATCAACATAAGACCTTCTGATCGACTGGCTGACATTTATATTGTATGGCTATAGATAGTGTATATATAGAGAGAGAGAAAATTGTACAGGGCTGGTTTAGTCAATACAATAACATGTTATAGAACGATACTGACAGGACATTATTTTATCATCAATACATATATTATGGTGTTCATTCTAGGATTTTTCAGATTTTTCAAAAGAAAACTTTCCTCTAAAACACCACAACATCAATATTTTTATATTCATGTAATGTTAAATATGACCCATTAAGGCCTTAACAATGTGGTCATTTTGGCAAATTAAGGGACCAATGGCTCCATGGCTCCTTTTTTCATGAACACTACATATTACATTGTATATCATAAAACATTGTATTTTTTAACAATAAAACATAGTTTGTGGACATGACTTGGCCTATTAGCTGAATCTCCATTTATATCAAGGTGGTCAGTTCTGAGATGGCTTTGATTTGTTATATATCCATATTTCCAGCTTCTATAAGTTGAAAGTTCAAACAATACAACATGCTTGCTATAGATCATGGATATGTATTCTGACAGTGACAATTTTTATACCATTTTAACCTTGTTTTAATTTAATAAAAATTATCTATATAATCCCTTGGACACCAAGGCCTCTCTTTTGAGGTTAAGGCCATTGTATCAAGAAGGTTCATGACACTCAAAATGTTTATAAAATTTTATTGGTTAATTTGCCTGTATTGCAAATCAAATTCATATTAAACCAGTAAATGTTTCACCGGAATTTCATTCAGAGACAAATCCTAGTGTAAGAAAGTTTGTTACTTCACTTTCTAAAGGTTGGTGGATTTTACAGACATTTCCAGTTTTTCTCCATCCATCAACTGACCTCCTCAATATAAGTGAAAGAAATTTAACTTGACTAGATAGAATGGGTGTGTCGCTGACCATGCCTTTTATGTTCCGACATTGGCAGTCATCACGGTACCAAAAAGTGTCACAGCAACTTATGACGTACTAGTGTCAGTGAAGTTATTAAATGGCACAATTCAGGCCGAGTTTTCATTCTCTTTCTTTCAAGCATGCCAGGCCTTTGTCTGAACATTGTGGACACAGCCCCGGTGATCCGTTAATTACTCCGCTCCACTTACAGCAATAGTTTTGATTTTAGTATGTAATAGTTTTGATTGGATGAACAAATTTACATTATATTAATTTTGACTTGCAGTTCCAGAATCTTTATGTGAGGTTTTCACATCAAAACATTATCTTGACTTTTATAACTTTTTCTTTGATTTGGAGTCAGACCCTTTATCATGTTTATAACACCTCTACTTTGTTTAAGATCAAGCCTTTCTATAGCTTCACATACAAAACCTTAATCTCCACCGTTTGTGATTAATCTAAACTGTTAGTGAAGGTCAGACTTATTAACATCATCCCGACAACAAAACACTACTTATAAATGATTTATATCAAAATAATGTCATTATAGTAATTAATTAATAGACTACTGTATATCAGGTGTCATTTTAACATGTCATATCATTTGATCATGCAGGGGGTGGTCCTGATAAAAATATTCTTGTGTTTTATTTTTAGTTTTATAAATGGCTGTATTAGATACATGTATTATAACAGCAAGCTAAGATCATTTCTGGTTCAACAAGTTTGTTATTTACATGTTGCTTAACATCACATCAACATGACAGCATCAATAAGAGGAGGTGGTCATAATAAAAATATTGTTGTGTTTTATTTTTAGTTTTATAAATGGTTGTATTAAGATACATTACTTATTTCAAACAACAGCAAGCTAAGATCAGTTCAGGGATTTATCAAGAGCCTATTTAGGGCCGAAATTCGGCCCCATTCCCAATACAAAAAACATTGATTTTTTTTCCAAAATGGGCTGAGAAAATTCCCAATTAAAAAAATGTACCAGATACATAGCTGAAGTCTGGCCATAAATGCGGCTGCTTTTTTCAATCTTCAATCAACTCAATACACTAAAAGCATAAGTTTTATCATTAATGGCATCAAAAATGATGTCAAGATTTTCCCAAAATGAGCAAACAGTTGATAGTTTTTCCCAATTTTTAGTTTAGGGCCTTTTCCCAAAAGACCCTGATAAATCCCTGCAGTTGGTAGAGTGCTCCCTATGTTAGTGGTGGGTTGTGGGTGGGTTTGAACCTCGACCAGGTTTGATGCAAGTCTTAAAATTGTGTAGTGTCTGTTCCTTCGCCAAACACTGAGCATTAATATGAAATGAAAGTAACTGTTCTTTTGCATGGGAAATTAAATTAAACGAGGTCCCGTGTCACAGTAAGCATGGCATGATAAAGAACTCTGCTGTATAATGTCATCAGCGCAACACACAGGAAAAATTTCTGCACCTTCACCTATAGCTGATAAGTGAAATATTCTTGAGTGAGACCCTTAAACAGAATTACTCAACTCCCTTAAATTCTGGTAAATCAGTGATCAAGCAGTTTTTGTCAATTTTTTACCAATGTTTATCACTATTCTTGAGACCACAATTGCCATAATACACAGTCCATTAATAACAGAAGTTCCTTTGAAAACAGGTTCAAATAGGATTAGTAATCAAAAAGATTTGTGAATCTCACTGACGACACTAACACAACATATAAATCTCCTAATTCTAAATGTTTTCCAAATTAACACCACTGCAATTAAGTCATCAATAGTTTTTTAATGTTGAAAAAAGGTAGACATGACAAAATTGTCTTTAACACACGGGTCATAAAAAAGAAACTCCCTCTGAAAAACTAAAATTACTCCCATTGTAAAGATGGTTAATTCAAGTTTTATTATTATTCAATGGTCGTAAAGAAAGGCAATTTTGATTATTTTACTCTTTATATAGTATTTTTATTCCTTCTTCATCAATTATGGAACATTCAAGGTGAAACCTACTTTAGTCCAATTCTGTCTCTTTCTGTACTAAGGTTTTTCTTGAAAATTCTAACAATTTTAGTAGCTCTGATGCAGCCATACAAACCATTCCTCCCTATGTGGGAGGTTTGGGAAGTTAGTACCAGGATATTACTTTCATTTTTTCTTTGACTATTCAGTACCCAGAGGTTAAAAAATTAGTAAGGGGAGGTAATTTCATCCTTGGCACTATGATCCCTCAATAAAACAACAGCCATTCCATCAAGTATCTCAAAATACACAGGAATTTAAAAACAGGTGGTAATAGCAATCATTTGTCTATGAAAGAACAAGGTGACCATGGTTACCATTTGTCAATAAAGAAACTAGGATATGGCAACCATTTGTCAATAAAGAAACTAGAAAATGGCAACCATTTGTCAATAAAGAAACTAGGATATGGCAACCGTTTGTCAATAAAGAAACTAGGATATGGCAACCGTTTGTCAATAAAGAAACTAGAAAATGGCAACCATTTGTCAATAAAGAAACTAGAATATGGCAACCGTTTGTCAATAAAGAAACTAGAATATGGCAACCGTTTGTCAATAAAGAAACTAGGATATGGCAACCATTTGTCAATAAAGAAACTAGGATATGGCAACCATTTGTCAATAAAGAAACTAGGATATGGCAACCATTTGTCAATAAAGAAACCATTTGTCAATAAAGAAACTAGGATATGGCAACCATTTGACTATAAAAGAGCAAGTGTTTTGATTTTTTTTAAATTGTGAAAATCAGCTTTTTAAAAAAAAAAACCCGTAAGCTTTTGAACTGTGAATGAGACCCAATTTCAACCCCAAAAAACCCCAGGGAGAAACACGACAAACATACAAATGATATTAAACAAGGCAACATTTTACTTGATATTCAGCTAATATGAACTTAAGTTACCTATTCCATTCCTGTAATTCCCGGTGGATGTCTCGTTACTATGATCTTTAGTAATACAAAAACCATAAAAAATAGTTTTTTATCCAAAAAAAATTTGATACATGTATACATTATTATCTGGAAGAATTTCAATCAAGTTATTCGATTCCCAAACCTTCTTTTATTTCCGTTTTTGTATAAATATTGATCAAAAACGTCAGAAATTTTAGTTTTTCTGGTAACTTATTAACAACAAGTTGGATATAAATTTTCAAAGCATGGTTGATAACAGACATCATTAAATCTCCCATATGTATGGTAATCGTGTGTGTGTGTGTGTGTGTGTGTGTGTGTGTGTGTGTGTGTGTGTGTGTGTGTGTGTGTGTGTGTGAAATATTGATTGATTGAATGACGTTTTAAGTCCCCCATTAAGAATTTTTCACTTTTATTGAGATGACACCACCACCAGCTATGGGTGAAGTTGCAGAAATATTTATCCTTTGAAAAGTCCTCAGAGAAATGTTCAGGAAGGTTTCTTAATGTGCCACACCTCCCATGACATGGGGCATTGTTTTGTTTGGCCTTTTCTGAAAGGACCACATCACTTTCATTTCCATATGCTGATGTCATGGTGAAAGAACAGTCACTACCTGACTAGGTTCACACCCACAACCTGTAACAACTGCTCTACCAATTGTGCTACTGTAGTGGTCACACAGGCATGTATGTGTGTGTGGGGGGGGGGGGGGGTATTTTTACACAATTGTCAAAATTAAGTCATGAATATTATATTAATATTTTTTTCTAATCAATTTGGATGACAGCTGATGATAATGCAGTATGCCCTTAAAGTAGGTTTCAAAACAAAGTGGCCAGCTGGCCACCAATTTAAATTTTCAGGTTGCCAGTGGCAATTCCAAGTGGCCAGGCGATTTTTTCGTGCAAATGAAGGAAAATTAAGGCATCTTTTTGGTATGGAAAACTTAAGTGCACTTTTTTAAAACTGACTGACAATCACTTACTTACATCAGTGTTATTAACAACAATAATGATAATGTAAAATGTCCATTATATCACCAGAATTGGTAACGGTATCATAAAACTTTGTAACACAGAAAATAATATCTCTTCTCTGATCACAAAAGTTCGAATTCAAAGTGGACAATCTGGCCATCATTTACAAATTTTAGGTCGCCAGACACAAATACAGGTCGATTTGGCCACCATTTAAGTTGACAAAATTGAGGGCTGGTATAATTAGTGCTAATTAGTAAATTTTGTAAACTTACGGTAAACGATTTGCTATTTATGGTTTCATTTATTTTTCATGATCAATTTTCATTTTACCGCAATTAAATTTTGTTAATTAAGCCATGTTTAATTGGTTTATATAAATGTTTTTTGCAACTCTCAGCTGTTAACTAGAAAACTATCATAAAATGACATCACTATAATGAGACATAAGGGAAACTTTTTCAGCAAATGTTAAGATATACCGGTATATAGGTCTTCAACTTGTATTTAATGTCAAACAACATTGACCTATCTGCTTGACCTTTGATTTAAATTATTAATTATGCATCAATACATTTATGTATAGTAAAACAGGTGTTTATGTCATCTACATTACGGGGATAGGAAGGGTGGACTTTGGAGTGGGAACATGTATTGTTTGTGTATTAACTGTGAATTCTAATACTACTAATGTACTGGGTGGATCTTCATATATGAATATTTCTCATCAAAGGTCAAGCAGAAAGGTCAATGTTGTTTACCTATACATTAACTTTGTTTACAATCACATAAACTTTTGAAACAATATTTACAATTTTCCCTTGAATTTTATGTACAATTATACTTAAGTATTAGAAAATTACAATATATACACTGCTACATAATATTTCAATCTACAGAATTAAGTGAAGTATCCATCTAGTGAAATGACCAAGTGAAAATTAAATATATCCAATGTCCAAAATTAAGTAGACATTCCAACAGGTTTGTTTATAATAAAGAAAAGTTTTAACAAATATTACAGATCAGTCTGAAAAGTTACAAGTATTAGTCTGGTTGACTGGCCTATCTTTGAATCCTGGACACACAATTAAAACATAGCTGTTTCAATAACAATGTTTCTAAAACTCGGATATGGTTAACTGATATATTCCAGAACACTAAAGGATCTAAAGCCAGGCAACAGACCACTTGTGGGACATGCCTGTTCTGCTTTAAATGCACTATCATGTATATTACAAAACACCCCCCCCCCCATTCACTTACCCCAACACAAACTAAATCTGAACTTGAATGTCATGTAGCATCATTTAAATACAATTGTAAACACCATAATTATAGAACCTTCAAGAATCTCCAGGTAATCAGGAATACATTATTTTTGTAAAGAAATTGAACATCCCCGACCCTTATCACCAATGCATGCCCCCTTCTAATGACCCCTCCCTTTAAATCAACCATTTCTAATACTTGTATCATCTTTCATATAAATATCTTGAAGAATTGACTCTGTTTAATCGGGTTTATCTGTTCTTTATTTACTAATAAAGATAAAATTCATTCAATGTTTTAACAGATCTTAAATGGCTTATCAACTCGGTTAAATGGTACTTAAAACCTGCAAAAAGTGTTCTCAATTAAAACTTAAACAGTTAAGTAACCTAACTAAAAGAAACACTAGGATAACTAGTGATGTCTGCCTTATAGCAGTTTAAGGAGGACAAAATGCAAATAAAATGGACTTGAGACCAATTCCTAAACTACTTGCTGAAGTCAGCAATGATTGATTATTAATCTTGTGATTGATTATTAATCTTGTGATTGATTATTAATCTTGTGATTGATTATTTGGATCACTGATCTGACAACAACGATCCATGGCGACAATCACAACATAACTGGAGAACAGTAAACTACTAATATGTAAAGGACTAGCATCCTATCAAACTGAAACACTGGGAAAACTAAATTCTGTGAATTTCTGTCCAATAAAGAGTCACTTAATGCTACCAGAGGTCTTGGTGGCCAAATGGTCTAAACTGTTGGCTTACAGATCACAGTGCCTTTCATCACCAAGGTTGAAATCCCACTCGGACCGCTCTTAGTGTAAGTGGGGAAAAAATTTGTTAGTTCACTTACCAAGTGTCAGTAGTTTTCTATGAAAACTCTGGTTTTCTCCACCATCCCAGAATTGACTGCCTCGGTATAAGTCAAAGAATCTGAACTGAACACCATAACTTCAATCTACTCTTTACGTTACTGATGAACATTCTATTTACTCTTTATAATAAACACTGGCTTGTTGAGTCTATACAGACACTGGACAGACTGGCATGCTAATGACAATTGATACATAAGTGGGTCTTCATGGTTTCCATTGTGAAATGAAACCTAATGAACCTTTGACAAATCCTAGGATTCAATCTAGAGATAGGCTGCCCTGATGCACCACAATTCCCAAAATAATTTTGACCCAAATTTTTGCCAAAGTTTGGTTATGTATAAACCCAGGTCTACTTCTTTCTCATTTATATTTTTATCAGTGACTTAATAATGATCTATTCATATGAAATGCACAGAGGTGTTTTCCAATATTTGGTAACATGACCAGGCCTGGACCAAGATTACACCAATTCTGGATTGAACACTGAAATTTAACCCCAAGACACAAAGACATAAGTAATTGGCTTTGTATCCATACAGGATATAACTGAGTTTAAATAAAGAACTAAATCTTTAACTTATAACATATGATTCAATAGTTAATTGAACATCCGTGTCATGACTGTGGTCTGTTTCAATATTGGAATTAAACAATGACTAAATGATTAAATTATAGCTTGTAAAATCAGGAACTGAATCGACCAATGTCAATCTACATCACTTCTTCACAATATAAATGTCACTTAATACATGCTTAATGTTTCTGGCTTTTATTGGAGTTCGTTTTATAGATATAGATCAGAATAATCAATGTTATCATCAATACAAACATGTAACCAAACAAAAACACTTGATGAGAATCATGAAAGAGGCATGCAATATATAATGATTAAAGAGCAAGACTTCTTGATAA
This sequence comes from Anadara kagoshimensis, assembly GCA_021292105.1. Classification (NCBI taxonomy): domain Eukaryota; kingdom Metazoa; phylum Mollusca; class Bivalvia; order Arcoida; family Arcidae; genus Anadara; species Anadara kagoshimensis. Next base: position 40,906,621 of record CM037872.1, on the reverse strand, counting down.
TACATGTATGTAACATTTCTTATGTACGGTAACTAACAACAGTTGTCACTAGAATGTCTACATGCAGCCTGCCTGAACAGCAAACAAGAACTGTCACAACAAGTGTAGCTTACCAGCATATCAAACAAGAACTGTCAGAACAAGTGTAGCTTACCAGCATATCAAACAAGAGCTGTCGGAACAAGTGTAGATTACCAGCATATCAAACACGAACTGTCAGAACAAGTGTAGATTACCAGCATATCAAACAAGAACTGTCAGAACAAGTGTAACTTACCAGCATATCAAACAAGAACTGTCAGAACAAGTGTAGCTTACCAGCATATCAAACAAGAGCTGTTGGAACAAGTGTAACTTACCAGCACATCAAACAAGAACTGTCAGAACAAGTGTAGCTTACCAGCACATCAAACAAGAACTGTCAGAACAAGTGTAGCTTACCAGCATATCAAACAAGAGCTGTCGGAACAAGTGTAGATTACCAGCATATCAAACACGAACTGTCAGAACAAGTGTAGATTACCAGCATATCAAACAAGAACTGTCAGAACAAGTGTAGCTTACCAGCATATCAAACAAGAACTGTCAGAACAAGTGTAGCTTACCAGCATATCAAACAAGAGCTGTTGGAACAAGTGTAACTTACCAGCACATCAAACAAGAACTGTCAGAACAAGTGTAGCTTACCAGCACATCAAACAAGAACTGTCAGAACAAGTGTAGCTTACCAGCATATCAAACAAGAGCTGTCAGAACAAGTGTAACTTACCAGCACATCAAACAAGAGCTGTTGGAACAAGTGTAGCTTGCCAGCACATCAAACAAGAGCTGTCGGAACAAGTGTAACTTACCAGCACATCAAACAAGAACTGTCAGAACAAGTGTAACTTACCAGCACATCAAACAAGAGCTGTCAGAACAAGTGTAACTTGCCAGCACATCAAACAAGAGCTGTCAGAACAAGTGTAACTTGCCAGCACATCAAACAAGAGCTGTCAGGACAAGTGTAACTTACCAGCACATCAAACAAGAGCTGTCAGGACAAGTGTAGCTTGCCAGCACATCAAACAAGAGTTTTAACTTGAAGTTAAGGTTAATTTACTTATATTGAGATGTCACCAGCTATTGGTGGAGGGTGGAGTTACAAATCACTTATGTCAATAGGCCTATTTGTTTGCTGTAAGCTAAAGGAGAGACAGGACATTTACAATAGTTTTTATGGTCTTGTGCAGGGATGAAGCTTAACTATTTTAAGTCAGGGGCCCAGCTCACTTCAAAAAAGAAGTTGTAATAGTAATAAATAGCCAAAATGTGTAAACATTAAGGGGCCCAGACTGATTTTTAGTAGCCATTGGCTACTGGGCCCCTGCTAATTTTCATCCCTGTTGTGAATTTCTAAATGAAGTTTGTTGGGCAAAAGGCCACTATCCACTGTAATCTGTACAGTATAAAGTGTGCACTTTAAATCACTTGGCCACCAAGGCCCTGGATTGTGTAAAGAATTAATATGATGTTGTCCTGTTTTTAAATTTGATTTCACTTCTGAGAATACTACTAAAACTAGTAACTGTATCATGACTTATCTGATGTATTATTGAAGCAATCTTTTAACTTTCCAAGGTAGCACAAATCTGCTAGGTTCCAAGTCTATTAATGTTAGAAACTTTAGCTCACTAGGGTACAGACTCAGAATCTAAGTTTATCATTAAGTTACAATTCCTGTTATATATAAATAAATAATACCATCAAGATTGGTATAAAATGCAAAAGTATTGGTATAGTTGGTGTAATAATACCGTCAAAATTGATAGAAAATCCCAAAAATAGGAATATAAAAGATGTGGTTTGGAAAACAGATAGATATAAATATGGTTTGGTCTACGACTTAATTGGACTCTAGAGTGAAGAGTAATACCAAAGTTCTGATAAATTTGTAGAAATTTGTCAGAAAGAATTAGGCCGGATGTCGCGTTGATGGGAGAATATACATTGCTTAATTTATCACATACTGTTACCGACTTTTCAATTCACTTGCAGACCTAATCAATAAATGAACGCCTGTTTTTATTCTGGCAAATTATTGGGAAATTATCCACTAAATTTCACATATTTATCAGCAATAGACAATCTTGGCTCCTGAGATACATACAATATAGTATTATCTTGTGTGTGACAATAATTACAAGTAATCTGAAGAAGAAATGCTGCTTTTAAGCTCTAATTGAGGTTGAAGATTGAATGTTTGTTATTTTTACTGGAAGTCAACTATTGACTTCGAGCGTCTAATCCAGCAATGATGGACTGTGGTCATCTTATTTGGATTTTTTTTTCCAATATCAGAATAAAAGCTCTCTCTAATATGTTACAAGTTATTGCAGTAATTACATAAAATGATGCCTTAAAGTTCTAATTTAGGGTGAAGATTGATTTAGACATTGCAATAATCTTGGCTTTTTTTTACCTAGCGGTAACAGTTAAGGCTCCCTCTGATACTTAAGAAATCTTGCAGTTAAGAAAAAGATGTTTTTATCAAAAAGGTGTCATTATCACAGCTGAGTGATGATAGTCTGATGGGCATTCAAAATAAAATAATTATATATTTGAAGTAAAACTAGGACTGCCATACCATTTCATGGTACCAGTACTTGGCCCAGGACTTAAACAAAATTTAATGGAGTCATGCTTAGTCATGGCGTTTTACATCTCAATCAAGACTCTTTCACTTATATCAAGATGGTCAGTTCCAGGATGGTGAAAAAACTGGACTACACAGAAAAAACTACCAACCTTTGACAAGCCAACTTACAAACTTTCTCACACCAGGACCTGTATTCCCAAAGTACATGGGTTTGAAATAGGGCCTCATGTTCCGACCTCGATCATCAAACCCATGTAATATCAAACGCAGTTACACAAACATATCATCACAATCTCAAAAGCAAAGTAAAAATTTAAGAAACTGGCAAATTAAAATAAAAAAGCACGAACTTGGATACCAGAAAAGTGAGACCAGGTGCCCTGGAAGGGTAAGCATCTCCTGTTACATGTGTGAAATCTAATATTTAACGGCTGTCTATCTGTATGTAGTTAATGTGTTAGATGTTTTGTTTAACATCAGTTAACATCAGAAATGTAACATTCTTCTTAAATATATATATCTTTATATACAGGAGATAAATAAAGAATTAATGTCCATTTTAAATGAAAATCAATGTTAGTATGTAGGTATAATGTACATATATATATATATATATATATACATCCCTACTCCTCGCTGTAACACATGGCAATCTAGTGTAACGGTTCATGTTTATCTGTACCTTAAAATCTAAATGCAAAAAATATTAAAACATTTATTTTTCCAAAACAATGAAAAAATCAATTTCTTCACAAGGTGTTTTTTAATATTTGTTAATCTTAAATTTTTAATCTTAATTACATATAAGAAATCTTGCAATATAATCTGATATCAAACATAACTTTAATGATGGTGAAATAATAAATGTCTGCTTTATGTTAAGATATTTTAAATATTTATCTGTTGTAAAATCTTGATGTAACAGATTTTTCTCTGGAACAACCCAAAAAGTAAATAAATATATGTTTTTAATCTGTTAAATCATTTACATTCTTGGAAGGATGAAACCTAAGTATTTTAAATTGAGCATTCAATTTAGAAAAGAAACTGTAGAAAAAAGTAGAAAGACACCTTCAATTCCTGGATATCTTAAAAATTAAGAAAAGTATAAAGATTTAAAATTGTGCCAGGTTAAAGTCAAGGAAAATCTTAGCTAAGGAATGATTGTGAAACTGGGTCCAGACTTATTTTATGAGCTACGGGCTACTGGGCCCTGCTAACCTTAATCCCTGTCTGTTTGGGATTGGCTTGTACAGGCTTTTATATAATTCCAATAGACATTTATAGTAACCATATACCGGTAACATTATTATTTGTCGTTTGGAAATCTAGGAGTGACATTATTTCTCAAAATTTCAAGAAATATTCATGTTAATTTCTATTATAGCCACTGTGGGCTATTCTTGCTATAATCCATAAAGATGTTACAGCTGCTAACAGAGATGAAGACTAGCAGGCAGTCTGCTATTTCTAAATAAGCACTGGTCCTATAATATCCAGAGTAAATTTTGACTTGTGCTAGTGAAATTTGATTGCCAGCAAGACTACAAGACTAACTGGCTTGTAACAAAATCCAAATACACATCATCATTTTAATAAAAGTTGCTAATTTGCCTTGAAATTTTATCCGATACTGTGATACAGGCTCCGATACTAGCCCAAATGACTTGTAACTTTCAACACCTAAAATCTTTCACTGAACAGTGATTGAAAACCATATGATCCTAAATTTTTGTCAGATTCCCTTGATTTTTGGCCATTACTCCATTTGAGAATCTAGAGAGACTTAATGAAGACATGTTGATTAAATTTCCTTTTAAAAGAAAGCCTTTACATCAGTATAATCATGGTTATCAGACAACACACTCCCTCTAACACCTAACGGTACCCTGAAGATTTCATGGTCTCTCAATATCAAACAGTACCCTGGAGAGAGAGAGAAAGAGAGAGAGAGAGAGAGAGAGAGAGAGAGAGATCATTTGAATTTAAACATGTTAAATGTGTTAACACTCCTTAACCTGGATATATCATAAACACACACATGGACAGTCACATGTACCCTTTATTGTAATGTCTCCCACAACATATTTGTGGTACCTTAATCACTAAGTTTGTGTTTTTGTATCTATCTATCGGCCTTTTTTAATAATTTCAGATTCTCTGGCTAAGAAATTACAAGATCTCTCTTTCTTACTTCCTATCCTAACGTGACACAGTGTTAACGAGAACTGACCACACACATATAGACCTATTATATACTAGATCTAACTTGTGTTGACGTGGACATGTTCAATAAGTATTATCAATAATTTCTTTAAAATGATTACGTCTTTACCATTATATAGATAAAAGGTCAGAGGTCAAACTAGAAAAAAGTAGCAAAAATCGTGATACAGGAAAAAAGAGTTCAACAAGAAAGTTGTTAACACGAATACAAGTTATAACATTGGGTCAGTTAGATGTCCATTGACTTACCTCAATATTATTGATTAATATTATCTCTTCAAATTACTTAAAATCTACACAACACAGCGTTTTGACTACACACTTGACCGGAAAGTAAGATATACACCGACTCTAAGTACGCCTGATAATACATAGTTTTAACGCTAGGTGGCGTTATATTTCACAAATGTGGGCGTGTCACTTTTTACACGTTGATCGACATCAACATACCTTTGGAAAACAGAATTGGTTTTTTTTTCACCTGAAGGCTTTCAATATTTTCAGTAAAACGAGTGTTCGTCCAGTCACTCTGTGATCAACAGCTTGATCACTAGATCTTTAATATCGTAGACACAAAGTGTTGCAACGGAATTTTGGGGTTTCACTATCAATATTTTTCCTTAACCTGTTAACTAAATTTAGCAAATTTTGGTAATCTCTTTTTGGAACTACTGCCAGGGTGAATATTTTGGTCAAAACTAAATGCAAATGTTTCAATCAAGAAGTGATCTTAAAGTGACAACTTAAATTCCTGACTGATATCTTGAAACTTAACCGTGAATTAAACGATTATAAAGATTTGAATTTTTGCAAGATTTAACTTTTAGGGAAAATCTTAGCTAGGAATGACCCGATAAACAATTTTTACTTTTGAAGTACATGTAACATAAATGAGTCAGGACGTTAAACATTTAATGAAGTTATTTCATTAAAAATTGACTTTTAAATAATCAGTAAACATCATGAGATTTCACTGAGGAATTTCAAGTCTGAGAAAGAAATCATAATTAGTCATTGAATTAGATCGTCAAAAGTCCAGAATACTTACCATACTGGTCCTCTAGTCCTTTTTAAGATTCCGTTTTAAAAACATCTTTAATGTTATTTAAAGATACCTTTACGATCAACTTTTTAAAAGCAGCAGACTTAACAAACTGGTCTCAATTAAGTTAGTGTATAAGTGATTCAATTACCGACATATCAGGTTCTGCACTGAAACCAACCTGTTGGTTGGCCACTCAGGCCATTGAATAGACGAGCCACCGGCAAATGTAACCGAAGAGAAAAGATACAGCGGTCAAACCTGATCTCTTATCCGTTACTCTTTCTATAGTCAAATGATGCTCTATATCGAATGGCGGCTATTAGTTGGCCGCATATTCTGATATTTAATTGAATCCAGTCCGCTACATTCCTGACAAGTACCTAAAACGGGTTCCACGTTGGAACCAAGCTGTTGGCTGGCCCGTTCCAATGGCAACCATCACGAAATGTAATGTTCAGGAAATGAAAAGGAAAACTTGATGCAGCGTTTAACTTGACGGGGATTCGAACTCGGGACCTTCCACATATTAATAGCTGGCTAGCTTAGCAGGCTCGCTACCGATCGAGCTACTCGGTCACCTCTCGAACTCAGTCCGAGACATTTGCAAATCCCAATTTAACTATCGGTGAAAACTTCAGTATTCAATAAATCAGTATTTTTTTTTCAATTTGAACTTCAAGTTTAGCAACAAAACATATACATTGGTGTTGTCTCTAACTTGAGGGCTTTTGTCAATAACGGACACTGTCCAGATGTCACATTCACTCAGGCTGTCTTTGAAATGAAAAAAAAAAGAATTTGGCAACTCATCTGAAAACAACCAACACGCAGGGTTTTTCCCTCAAGTGTGGTCGACCGTCGACCAAATAAATTCAATGTACATGTATTTAACATTACCCATACTGCTGATAATGCAATGAAAGTTAAATTTTCGTTTGATTGAAAATTTCAAATCGCCATTCAAAATTAATTTCACTGTCGTGATCAGCTGATTATTAAAAATCTTGTATTTAGTAAAACTGTTTTATAACTTCCTCCTCGTGTTTGTTTTTACTGCACTATTTTGTATTAATTATTTTATTACTGTTAACAATACTTTATTACAAATATAACCAAACGATAACACATTGTCATAAAAATAAAGTCAGAAACAGCATTGCCATTGGTTATAAAGTCAATGAGAGCGTTTCATAATAATTTTCTTTTTAAAAAATAAACCCATAACATTTCAATATGAAATTGGACCGGCCCTGTGGTCATTACAGTAATCAGGTATTAAAGAATTAAATGTCCGACTCAAGACATATTTTTGGTGAAGTTTACATTATTGTGTGTCACCTCATCCTATATATATATATGCAAATTAAGATTTAGTATACAATATTAATTTGTATATCTATAGGATAAGATGTCCGACGCATTAAAACTTGCACCCAGGTCCTCTACACAAAAGGGAAACGTACAATGACGTTAAATAACTACTGAAGTTTAGTTTCTCCACCAAAACTATGACTTGAAAGTACACCACTTCATGCGGCAAAAAATAAATAAATAAATAAAATTTAAAAAAATATTTAAAAATGTATATTGATTTTTAGTATAACATTTCAATTCAATTTAAAAAAAAAGATATATTGACAAAAACTGGTTTGAACAAGTTAAAATATCTTTCAGAACTGCTGATTAGAACACTTAAAATTATCATAAAACGTGCCTTGGAAAACGAATTATCAACAATCAAAGTTTTGTCAGTCAGTTTAAAATATCGTTTTATGGACATATTTTAGGGTGGTTTAGTTTTGCTGATAATCTGGTTCCTGTTCTTCGTTATTTTATTTATTTTCTAAAAATGTTACATAGTGGTCACATAAAAACACGTGGTTCTGTTATGGTTTACTTATTAAATCCCAGAATTCCATGACTTATTGAATCACGCATGCGCTATAACCTTGTTTTGACACAAATAGGGACACTACGTTATGTAGTGGTACAACTACAGACATGGGAATGTCAAGGGTTTATATGCCTTTGATCCCATCAAAATGAAGGAAATGGTCGGAGGTTGCTGTGTATGCTCCGATGAGCGAGGCTGGGCTGAGAACCCTCTCGTATATTGCGATGGACAGGGCTGTAATGTTGCAGTCCATCAAGGTTTTTATTCAAAATATTCACTTCCGGTCAAGTTTATGTCTCTAGTTTTTCCGATTTTCTGCTAATTTTTTGGAAATTTTTGTTTCATGTGTATTTATTTTTGTTTTTTATCAATTGTAGCTTGTTATGGTATCGTTCATGTTCCCACAGGTCCATGGTTTTGCCGGAAATGTGAGTCTCAAGAAAGAGCGGCTCGAGTGGTAAGTAAGCCATGACACAACCTGGCAGGAGCACGTTGTCTTGTTATGGTTTATTGTTTGTCCTCTCTGAGAATGGGGTGTATGATAGACCAGTCCTAGGTACAAGGAACTCGATGTTTGATATCCAAAATATGCGGCACAATGTGTATCATAGAGAAATCAGTGAAGTGCAACTAATTCTTTTAGCATTAAACATATCCTCAATACACAATCATTCAGTAGCAATTGTGCACATTGTTCTGTATCTGTATGTTGCAGTTACTCATTGTGGCGTACACACCCAATTACATGTCAATACTACTGTAGTTACCATGTGTAACATGAGTATAATATGTGTTTTTGTCTGTTTTGTGGAAATGTGACACAATCAGTAGTAGTATGTCAGATTTCAGACCCAGGGGACAGGTGCTCCGAGACTGTGTGTATCAGAGTTGAGAAGTGCTGTATGACAAGACTAGTGCTATAAGTTCCTATAACCACAAATTGTAACCAGTAATTGATTGCAGCACTAAACCACTGAACTACCTGTAATCAAATAACGCTACACAATACTCAAGAGAGGTTGTTGCACAGTATCTAAAGATATATAGAAATAGAGTAAAAGTAATTAGCAAACTTTCAAAAAAAATAATAAGCTATTTTAGCCAGCTGGCATAAGTAGAGAGTGCACATGCTTGTGTGGCAGTGAAAGGTGAGAAAAGGCTGTGTATTTAGTAAAATGAATTTTGGATCTTATGTGATGCTGATGCTAGTTAGTTGTTACAACATTGTTTTGATGATTGGATCACACAATTTTATCATGCTATTATGTTTTAATTTTGTTTTTTCTTTTTCTATTCATTTCAGCGATGTGAATTATGTCCGCAGAAAGATGGCGCTCTGAAAAGAACAGACACTGGTGGTAAGATGATAATTGTTTAGAAATTGTGGAGATGAAATAGCCATGCTTCAATAATGATTCTATGAATGTTTTGGTGAAGGTTTGCTGTGTAATTGCTTGCTTATTTAAGAGAGTTTTGAAAGAGTAGCTATGTCCAGACATTACATATACTTTTATAGTGCATAAGGAGTTGCGAAAATCATTCAAGTCTGACCAACTGAAATGTTAGGAGAAATTATAGGTGGTCTATGAGCAAATTTCCAATTTGTGACCAAGCACATGTTACTTAAACATTGACAGCTATGTATCTGCTTTCATATAAACATTGATAAATTGGATTAACAAAAATAGCAGTTCTTTTTGAAAAAGTGGTTAGGCCATGACTGAAAATTTAGCACACTAAAATCCATGCAAATTTCAGAAAACTAAAATGTGAATTTCATTATGATAATCGTTTTCACCTTATGAAATACATATTTATCATGGTTATGTGATCCCAGTTTTGAATTAGGTTGGGATTTAAAAGATAAGCCAGGTACCATCTATATCAGTTTATGTTTGTACTCTAGGTAAGTTACTGTGAAAAGTAAAGATTAGTTGTTACTCAAAAATTTGAGGAATATTGTTATTTATGCCATTAGGAGTGGGTCCCAAATTTAGTCTTAAAATCATGGGTAGAAAATGCCATATGTACCCTGATAAAAAAAGACATACTGAATTGGCATTTGTCACACATGTTGAGTTGCAAAGATATGATTTATAAAATTTTTTGTCAATTTCAATTGTAACCGTTACATATTTTGTTTTTGTTTGTAGTAAACTGGTGTCATGTAGTGTGTGCACTGTTTATACCGGAGGCCTGGTTTGCTAATGTACAAACTATGGAGCCGATTGTCTTGAAGAAAGTACCAGCTGAAAGGTTTAACAAGGTTAGTGCAGCAGTAAAACCAGGGGTTCAAAATTCCCAAGGTCTGGGGCCTATTTATTTTGCAATGGAACACTTGATTGATATTTAAACTAAAAAAGTCCAGTGGACCTGCAGTTTTTCATAAGAAAGTCAAAGACTTTTCAGAGTATTGTTATCATTTGTTTCTTAACCAGGGTGATGCTGCTCTTTCTTTGTGATAACATTGCATTTGGACCTGTCAATGTTGATATTGGACTTACAAAACTTTATGTGGGACCTGCTAAAACGAAGGCAAAAGGTCCTGGACCTTGCATTACAAAACATAATTTTAAACCCTTGATTTATTGCCAAATACAATGTATATATACATGCTGTCCGTCTGTAAAGGCAAGGTGTGAAATTTAGTTTTATTTGTAGGCCCAGGATTTTTCAGTCAAACCTGTAAAGTATAAGTCTATGTCAAGAATTAAAAATAATCTCCATTTCAGTGTCGAAATTTACTACCGAATAAAGGTAGTTTCCCCTGGGGAAAAATAATTTAAAATTTCCCATTTTGATCACTTAAATTAAGAAAAAACCAGTGATACACTAGTAAATTAAATCTAGATGTCCTTACCCACAAAATGTTGGATATCATAACAATTTAACAACTACAAGCATGTCATAATGCAGTTTGCTGTATTTCAGAACTTAAAACTTTCCCAATTTTAAAGGCAGAAGGTAGTTATTTATGCATTTGTTGTGGTCAAGTACCAGTGTTAAAAGGATTTGTATTTGAAGGTAATGTTGGACCCTATAACTTTAACCAACATGATATTTAACTGAAAACAGACAACCTAACTTAATTGTGTTTGGAGAAGTGGGAACTCTGTATCCTTGTTCAAGAGGACAAGTGACAAAAAGTTATAATTGTAAAGCCCTGGTTTATACTTCTAAAATGATTCATATAAACTTTAAAATTACAGGTGTGTTATATATGTGAAGATATGGGAAGACACGGGAAGTCGTCTTTAGGAGCTTGTATGCAGTGTAACAAGAATGGATGTAAACAAAACTTCCATGTCACATGGTAATGTTAAGTTTATACAGATATATAAATGAAGTTTTTATACTGTATACCAACTGTTATCTTTGGCTATTACCTTTCATGATATTCTTACCAAAGCCTTTTTGGGACTATTTGCTTTCACGATTTTGACTATAGCTGAATATTTAAAACACTATATATATAATACCATTTTCAGAAATAACCTAGCAAGGATTGACATTCGCAATACGCATGAATGTTAATCACATGTGAATAAAAGTTTGTTTACAATAAATATATTCTGTGTATTATTCAGAGTTCAGGGCTCTGTTAATGAAGAATATGCTTTTGTTTCATGGCTGCTGTTTCACACTGTTTTTGTACAGCGTGAACAAAGTGAACCTGTACTTTGTCATCGCTTTCTTCCAAGATATCGAGCTTCTTTGCTATGAAATTATAAGATATGAGTACACCTGGAAATAGTGCGCCTGATAAATGAGCGTGAAAGAAGTATATCTGTTTTATCGTGAGATGTGTAATCTGAGACGGGTAATGCATTTGGTTACATATGCACATTTGGAATAAATTTTCGGAATACATTTTAGAATCTAGTAAAATATTGCGACGGGATGCATCTAATAATTTCTGCAATTTGGCGAACTGATCTCATGTTTACAATAAAATAGTTCGAGAAGTTTGCGTCCTACGATGTAAAATCATAACTTTTTATGAAATGAACAGCAACGGCAGGTTGTTTAATTAATTCTTCGTGAAATCTACGGAAATTTAAATTTATTTTGAAGGTTATGATAACGTATTTTAATGTTGAGGCAATTGTGTCATATTTTAAAATGTTTATCGATTAGATTTTACTTTCGTGAAAGGGAGATAATTCGTACAGTGTTGTATGCAAATTTTAAATACAGTCGTTTTACCAGTTCCGAACAGGGTTTCATATAAGCGCTGCTGCAGACGTCATCCACAAGCAGAGGAAATAAAATTTATGTGGTGTAATAATACAAATGTTTACTGATTCCAAAATATCGACACCTGTCCTCAAAAACACGTGGTAGTATGTTTTCTTGAAAAAAGCATTTCCGTGATCACGATTTGTTTACATCGTTAAACTAGGTCACCAACAATCTGTCGTACATTTAGGAAGCGGTTAAAGAAACAGCAAATTGAGAAAGTTATTTTGCGATTCCTTTAATTGAACGGGATTGAAATTTTAGATTATTCGGTAGCAAAAATTCGGAACTGGTAAAACAACTAAATGATCCAGTTATGCATACAACCGCTAGAATGTACCCCCTCAGCGACGGTAGGATCTGCAAAACTCTACTTTCTCTCTATCCGAAATGACAAAACGATCGGGTACAACTTTTTTAAATTTTAATTACCGATTGTCTTTTTCATATATTTATGAAATTAATTTTTTCTACCATTTAATTCAGCAATACATGGTTTGGTACATAACCCCCCCCCCCCCCCGAATTTTCGGTTATATTCTGTCTTGCCACAACACAATTTTCCCAACTACGCTGTACAACAGCACAACAGTGCTATGTTTTTCAAAGAGAGTTTCCCTAACTTACAATATGAAGTCAAAGATTGTAATTACATGTAGGTGGGAACACATGTAAATTACTGCTTAACTCTTTTATAATAACCCACAAACAAAGTTTAGGGGGTATATAGGAAACGCCCTGTCTGTCTGGTTGTCCGTCCCAATATCGTGTCCGCTCCATACCTTCCATGCCTATGAATAGATTTTGATCAAACTTGGCACAAATGTAAACCAACATGAGACAATGTGTTGCATACCAAATTTATTTGCACAAGTCAAGTTCAAGGTCAGGTGGTCACTGTTGGTGGGCAGGGGGTATTTGGCTCCCAAGCGACAGTTCTAGTTTTAAATGTTTTGTCAAGAAAATTTAAAACCTGTATATAAGATATACAATTTTTTAAGACAAAATTTCAAAATGTAGTTACAGTGTATTTATAAATAATGGATTTTTTTTTTTTTGCTTTGTTTATTACATGTATAGTGCACAGAGTCAGGGGTTGCTATGTGAAGCTGCTGGTAACTATGGTGACAATGTAAAGTACTGTGGATATTGTTCATATCATAATAAGAAATTGGTAAGTTATCTTATAGGGGGGGGTGTATTTTCCATTCATTTTAGGAACAATAACAGGAACGTCCTTTTAAATTAGGTGTGAATTTGTTTTATATTTATTATCCTCATTAATACAGTAAAGTTACAGTGAAACCTGTCTTTAAAGGCTGCTGAAGGGGGTCAATAAAAGTGGTCTTTATGGGCAGGTGCTCTTATATACAGGTTAATATAATATTAATAAAGAACAATTGGGATACAATTCTACTGGTCTTTATAAGCAGGTTGACCTTATGTAGAGGTGGTCTTTAAGACCAGCAGGACTGTATATGATCTCAAAGTAAATAAGAGTTAATAGATAAACAAGAGTAAAAAATAGATAAACAAAAGTAAAAAAAAAATGCATATTAAATAATATATATATATGTATATTTGATATGGAAAAATCTTAAAAATGTGAAGAAATTGCATTTCACTTTGCTGTATCTCAAATAAACTTTCATGATATTGACACATATGTTTATTACTAAAGCCTTGATTTCTGTGCTAAACTATTATAAAATATTGATACATACGTACATGTATTCATTTCCAACAACTTGATTTGTGTGCTATAACTGATGAAATCCTTTGTTTGTAGAAGCGAGATGCTAATATAAAGATTATACCTGCCTTTAAACCAATTCCTGCTGACAATGCTACACCCGATACCACACCGGAGAAAAATTATCCTACAAAACCAAATAAGGTACATATAGTCTAGTTTTTAACCCCCGCTTTTTGTAGAAAGAAAGTGATATTAAATTCAAGTTTCTGTCCATCCTTCTGTCCGTCTGTCTGAAATTCTTGTCTGTGCTAATTCTCCAAAACTATGAAGCACTATTTCACGAAACTTGGTGCAAAGTATCAACATTGATATGAGATGCACATATTGTTTACTCGAATTGGTTTTCTCGTTTTCCTTGAAGTTATAGCCCTTTGAACATAAGTGCAAATCACAAAAAAAGAACGAAAGAACCTGCTCGCGGGTAATCCTAATTTGCTTGTTCTAATATTGATACATATTGGCTTTGAAACCAATACTAGCTGTCAATGCTACACCTGATACTACACCAGAGAAAAAAAATATCCTACAAAACCAAATAAGGTATTAAAAGACTCATATATCTTGAGCACAGCAACATTTAGCTGATCAATGCATGCATTTTGGAAATAGCTTTGTTACCAACAACACAAAACAACAAAAACATGTATTTGTTAAAAGCCAGCTCAATCAAGAATAGTCTCGGTTTCCACAAAATACAAAATGGTAGAGTAATCATAGGACATTATAAAAGGTCTTATTAAAATTTTCAAAAGTTGCTCAAAAGCTAATTGTACGGGATTGAGGATAAACTTTATTTTACTATTTCATACATCTAGATTTTTTTAAATATTTAGGATCAGGAACATAAGAAGAATAAAGCAGAAACAAAAGCTATGAGCACCTACCCTGATACCAGTACTGGTAGTCATAGCGACCATGGTGGTTTAATGTCCAGTATCGGACAGGGGGACAAGGAGTGCTCCATCAGTACCCCACCGTCAGTACATAGTAGTAGTGGGATAGGAACATCTGATTCCTCAGGGGTCAGTCCCGCAGAATCTAATGGGATGGACGAGAGTGATTCACAAAGCAACTTGAATCTGTTAATCCTCAGTGATCAACAGAAGTCGGACATGTTAGGATCAAGTCTGGGCAGTAATAATGAAGATTCACGATTTTCTACCTTATCTGAGAAACAAATGTCCTCAAATCTAAGTAATTCTGATATGAATCAGACACCAATGTTTTCTGGTTCTCTGGACAGTTTAATTAGTAATTCTGTACCTAATAAAATGGAGGTTACAAACGACTTGGATCAACTAGCTGGTAAAAGGTCAAGGTCAAAGTAAGTTTTGATTAAAAAAATCAAGTCTATTACTAAAGTAAACTTGACATTGCAGTACCACATGGTACCTTGTAAGATTTGTGCGGAACACTTATTTCAAATGAATATGGGACCACATAAGATGAGGTTTTCCTGTAAAAGCGACAATATTTTGGGAATTTTTTACGTTAACATTTAAACTTTTGCCAAAATGTTAAAAGGTATTGATCATGTGGTACAGTGGCGAACCTCATTATATTTCCTTTCTGGTTTGGCTGTTGAAAATTAAATGCTGTTATCAGCTACATCAAACTAAGACTAATCTGACAACATTGTTACAGTTTAACTAGCTCATTACTGAAAACCCATATATTTTATAGGGTGTTAGTAGGATTTTATAGAGGGTAATGTCGTAATTCAATACGTCATAGTAACACAAACATGAAAAAAATTCACATCTAAATATAATTGACTTTCGTAATTTGTTTCATATTTGAATTTCACATTCATACTGTAGCTAGTGCTTTAGAGTTGTTTTAAAGTCACTTGCCCTTGATAAACATAAAACTGGGTATGTTAATATTGTTGTGTGTGCTTTTCATCATATGGAAATAAGACAGAGCAACATATAATGTTTTTGTCACCCTTCAAAGCAGTATCAATTTGATCCTTTTAACTTCCATTTCGTATTTTGTGTGACTTGAATATGTTGTCGCCTTGTTTGTTTTCACAATGTACAAGTTGCTTCCCTTTTACTGCTAAATGTTGTGTGCGTTTATGTACTGTGGCAGTGTGCGTTTATGTACTGTGGCAGTGTGCGTTTATGTACTGTGGCAGTGTGCGTTTATGTACTGTGGCAGTGTGCGTTTATGTACTGTGGCAGTGTGCGTTTATGTACTGTGGCAGTGTGCATTTATGTACTGTGGCAGTGTGCGTTTATGTACTGTGGCAGTGTGCGTTTATGTACTGTGGCAGTGTGCCTATGTACTGTGGCAGTGTGCGTTTATGTACTGTGGCAGATTTCCGAACATAGTTCTATTTCCCCGGCAAGTTAACTAATCATTATTCAATGAATTTCTTTGAAGGGTGACAAACAAAAATACACCCTAAACAATATAAACATTAAAGTGATAATTATTAACAACAGACAAGAGTGTCTAAATTTTGACTTTAAGTTCTAACTGGCTCAAAACTCGAGAATGTCAATTGTTCTGAATTAGAACATGTAAAAGAAATTAACAAAACTTAAGATTCCACTGAAAAGATGAAGAGCTGAGTGTCCTAAATTTTAATTCTGCTTTTAAATTATTTTTTCAGATCTCAAGATAAAAGTGAAAAGAAGATGAAGAGGACAAAATCATTAAATACTGTAGCTAGTAAGAAAGCTGGAAAATCTACAACAGGGGGTAAAGGTGACAGCACAAATGCAAGTTCTGCCAATCCCCTCAGGTAAATACTGGAAATCTACTCAGACTTAGACTTGATTGTAAGTTAATGTGTTTGATCATTATACACATGAAGAATAACAATTAAAGGGCAAAATAATATGTTTGATTATATCTAGCTAAGTATCCCCCGCCTCTGGTGTGGTATAATATTCAAACTTCTGCCCTTCTGTCCATCCAGACATTCCCCAAAACTGTGATGCACTGTTTTACAACTGTTAATGCATCAACAATCATAGGAGATGTGCAAGTTGGTTTGCTCATTTTCTTGGGAGTTATGGCACTTTGAACATAGAGTAATAGTTCTTTATGTCACTCACAGTCAAGATTCTTTCATTTATATGGTGTTGATAATTTGTGGGACCAACACAGACCTTGGCAAACCCTCACCTTGATCTGCCCCCAGTGGGATTAGAACAAAATGAGTTGGAGGCACTGTTTGTTCTCTTATAAGATTTAAAAGTTAAAAAAAATAACATGTAAAATGTGATGGCAGGTGAAATTTGTTTTATTATTCATATGACTTTATACTGTTTTATGTTTGATCTTTCAGTCACACAAATTTCCATAATTTTGGTGGAAGTCCTTTCTTTGATTGTCCCTTGTCCAACTTTGGACAGACAGGTAAGGCTAGCTGTTTACTAAACTTTACATCTGTTATATTGTAAATAAACACATGGTTCTTAATTCAATAGTAAGTGTTCAATTTAGGGTATTTAGAGGGAGCCATTTTTTAAAACCTTCTTCCAAAACACCATAACATCAATATTTTTGTATTCATGTTATTCTAAATATTGGCCCACTAAGGCCTTAACAACAGGATCATTTTAGCAAAATCAGGAATTGATGGACCCATGAACATTTCTAGAATGAACACTGGATATGATTGGATTATTTCTCACCCCAGTAACTTGAAAACAAATGTGCATGGCTTAATTGTTGCTAACAACCTCTAGAGTTTCCTCTGACATTGTCCTACATAGTTCAACATCTTTCTTGTTCTGATCGTGTACACTTTTGTTCCTACTTTCTGGTTGTGAATGACAAAGTTCCTTTCTAGGCAAACATGTGAATATGTATCTAACCAATTTGAATGATTTTTGTAATACTGGTTTATGTTCTTTAATGACAATTCTAGTGGTTTGCTGTCGGAATTGAATCACAATATAACCAAATGTTTATGTAGATTATAGAATTACTCGATATAGACTTTGATTATTTGTTGCAGGACAAAGTGGTCTCAATACAAGTTTACAGTCATCAAAAACTGGTGATGTAGTAAGTGGTAAGTACTGTAGTACAGCCAACCTGCCTCAAAGGCCACCTCTATATAAGGGCCACCTGCTTATAAAAGACAGTAAAATTGTAACCAAATTGTTCTTTATTCATATTATTTGAACCTGTATATAAAGGTCACTTGCCCATAAATTCCACTTTTACTAATACCCTTTGGTGGCATTTATAGACAGGTTTGACTGTATATGGTTAATTATCAGAATCTTTATACCTTCCCACATACAAGGTAAGTGTATTATGTTTCCATTTCAGCCACAGATGCTCTGTGTATTCATCTGTGGTATACTTTAGTTTTGGAGTTGGGAGCTTTAATTTTGTTATTTGACAGCAGATACATATCCGCCAGTTCTGGATGTAATTGCTGAATACACAAAGGGTACAATTCATACCATGTGACATAATATGGCCAATAACATTACTTTGTTGTCTTGAATCTATTGAAATGATATCAAAATCCTGAAATTTGGATGGAATGCAGGTCAATCTCAAATTTGAGTATTTTTGGTTTGGTCAATCTGGACATTTGCTTGCTTAAATCCCAAGCAGTGGTCTTGTAACGACAAAATTTTTTATTTAAAGTTCAACCTTGTGATATTGCTAACAATTGTTCTGACAGTCAAATTTTCATGAGTTTTAAATTTAGTGAGATTTGTTTGATAAAAGCTCTTTAGATCTCAAAATATTGACATCAAGCATGGTTCCCACATGTCGGGAGAAAAGTAAAAAAATTTTGAAGGGTCAAGTGTGGGAAACATGTTTAAATTTCTCAGTAATTCATAAATGATACATTGTTGAATATTATTTTGCAATATTTTATTATTATTTTGTAGGTAATAGCCCTAACAATTTAGTAGGTCCACCAAAAGTGTTTCCGAGTCTGTCAGATTCCTCACCATCAAAAGACTCTCACAACGGGTATGTATCAATATTTTGTATTTTACTCAATTTATAAATCTATATTGATCGAAATTACTTGGAATTTTCAGAACTTTTATGAAAGGCATCAGTGATTGCATGAAATGCCACGCACATCAAAAGAAGGTAGAGTAGAGAATTATTGGTGTTTTACACCCAAGTCAAAAGTATTACACTGATAACAGGGTGGTCTTTTCTGGGATTATGGAGAAAACTGAATTGCCTGGAAAAAAACATTCAACTAACTTTCAGCTAGCAAACTGACAAAGTTCTTACTAGGAGATCTGTCCGAGGGGATACAAAAATTTGATTTCTGAGAGGCACTGGGATCTGTAAGCTTACTTGGGCAATCGAGACCCCAGCATCAAAAGGGAAATAAACCCTAGGTTTTACTCATTACACATTGAATATACTACTTACATACTCAATTTGAGGATCAGGATGAGATTGATTGATTGAATGTTTTTTAAGTCCCAGTCAAGAATATTTTACTTATATCCAGACGTCACCAGCTGTAGGTGAAGTGGCAGAAATTTTGACTGTGTACTCGGGGGCAGTGCGCAGTGAGGGTTCTTTTACGTGCCACAACTGCAGTGACACAGTACATAGCTTTGTAAGGTCTCTTCCAAAGGATCCTATGACTATCATTTCTAACATGCCAAGTGTTTAGGGAAAGAATGGTCACTGCATCACTGCCTATTTCTAAGTCTTGTTCAGACTCGGCCAGGGTTTCAACCCACAACCTTCCACATATGTGATTTAGAACTTAAAAAATTTAAAGAAGAAGAAAAAAAAAGAATGATAAAAGTACCAGATTTTCCCATCAGTTACATATAGGGTATAACTTACATGTGAAAACTATGTTATACAAAGCATATGATTATTTTTTTTCAGTGATTTTCCAGTTAATTTAGAACAGCTGTTAGAGATACAGTGGGAACAAAGTGCTGAATTCTTGATGCAGCAAGGTCAACATTTTGATGGTAAGTTTTGAATTGTCCCACTTTCTGAGGAACAGTAAATGACCAATACAATCTGTTTGTCTGCACAGTAATTTTTGTTTTTTTAAAAAAAGATTTAAAAACTAAACATTTGAATAGCTGTACTAATAAGCCAAAAAAGAAAAAAGTTTAGGAGTCAAAAGATGTATGTTCTGTTACTGCTTGTAACTTCCAACTTTGAAGTAGGAACCTTGATGGTGGTGGAATGATCTACAGCTCCTCTTCAAATCCTACATGAAGGGACATTACTGTCAGAAAGTTTAGAGCACTCTTGTTTTATACCACCATCCCAAAAACTTACTCTCCTGATATAAGTGAGTAAATCATAGTTGAGAAATAAAGATAACCTATCCACCTCAGAACTTACTGCCTCTTGACTGGGGTACAAAATAGTAGGAGATACCAAATGTAAATTCTATATTATCTTTGATATCTATACATCTTTGTAGTTGCTTCTTTACTGAACTGTCTCCATCAATTGAAGTCTGAGAACCAGCGTCTGGAGGAATCGGTCAGAACGTTGTCAACTCGACGTGATCATCTGCTGTCTGTTAATGCACGTTTAGCCCTGCCATTTACATCTGTAAATAATGTATGTCAGAATACTGTCACTGTGTCAGATAGCAGTCTGCAGGACGGTACTAAACCATTTAGTGATTCACTAGTTCAAGTAAGTTGTGTTTCAATATGTTCACTTTTCGACCTTAAAGGGGAGGGGGGGGGGGGGGGGGGTTATAGTGGAAATTTTCTAAAATGTTCTGTTAAAGTGGTAGAACTTAGATATTTGTATTTATGTAGTCTTTAATTTGCACAAGACTTCACTGTGAGATCCCAAAATAGGAAAACTTTAGAAGGCCCTATAAGAATAGGAATTTTCTTTGCTAATCTGGGTCTTCATTGGCTAAGAGGTCTAAAGCATGTCACAGATTACAATGAATCTCAATTTTAGGTTGAATCCCACTTTGGGTTGAGGAAAGTTTCTCTCTCAGTTTGCTTGTTGAAGTTTATCTCCAGGCACTCCAGTTTCCTCCACCTCAATATGAGTGAAAAAAATCTTGAATAAATGAATAAAATTTCCTAATTTGACCATTAAAATTCCCGAATCAACCATGATATAATACTAGCAGGCTACATTAGTTGACTTACCCACAAAATAAATTCTAATGCCTTAAGGAACCTAGCTATTGCAAGTATGTCATAATGCAGTTTGCTTTATTTCAGAACTTCAATTTTCCCAGTCTTAAAGGCAGAAGGTAGATTTTAAAAAAATGTAATAAAATCGCTGAAAACAATCTTCACATCATTAACATCATTATCTGTATATTGTTAACTATTTCTAGGATCTCAGTGCTAGCCACAACTCCAGTAGTGCTAATAAAAGTCCAAGTATATCAACACATAGCTCATCACCAAGTTCTTCATCGTATGTACGGACCATTTCACCAGCCATCATAACGTCTACATCACCAGTCAATATACCAGCATCAAATACATATGTAAGTCAATATTCCTATATCACCAGTCAATATACCAGCATCAAATACATATGTAAGTCAATATTCCTACATCAGCAATAGGAGTGGAGTAGAATAATGGAGTCTGTCAAAATACAACATGATCTATACACATTATCTAACATTAGACTAGTTAGCTCACCTGACCGAAGGTCATGTGAGCTTATGGCATAGCGCAGCGTGAGTATGTGCGTGTGTGCATGTGTGCATCGTTAACACCTATTTTTGTTTTCTCCTCTGAAACTACTGGACAGTTTTTAATGAAACTTTGTCAGAAGTATATATGGGCCGGTGCAATTCAGATTTGTTCGTGGCGTTGCCATGGCTACCATAACTAGGTCAAGGTGACCTAGGGGTGCAAAAATCTTAAAAAATCTTCTTCTCAGAAAGTACTGATTGGAGAAAAAATCTGATGTGATATTTGGCTTCTCTTCTTTTGTGAAACTTTATCGTTTGTACAGAATGTTTTGGAAAATGCTTGTCAAAATTTCCCTGAATAATGTGATTTTTATAGGAAAATTTGAACTGAAGTGATTTTATCTCTAATGGAAATAATTGTTCTACAGAAACATTATTGGGTATAGTATAGTATGCTGACATATTCCATTGTGTTATATGTCTCAATCAAGATTCTTTCACTTACATCGAGGTAGTTTGTTCTAGGATAGTGAAGGAAACTGGAAAAACCACTACACTTTGCCAAGTGAACTGTCAACGTTTTTTACACAGGATCTGCCTGAGTGGGATTTGAAACAAGGCAGTGAGACGCTGTTGTCCATAGATTATATGCTTTCAGGGATTTATCAAGGGCCTATTTAGGGCCGAAATTCGGCCCCATTCCCAATGGAAAAAACATTGATTTTTTCCCAAAAGGGCTGAGAAAATTCCCAATTAGAAAATCGTACCAGATACCTAGCTGAAGTCTGGCCATAAATGTTGCTGCTTTTCTCAATCTTCAATCAACTTGATACACTAAAAGCATTAGATTTAATCATTAATGACATCAAAAATGATGTCAAAGATTTCCCAAAATGAGCAAAATGTTGATAGTTTTTCCCAATTTTTAGTTAAGGACCTTTTCCCAAAAGACCCTGATAAATCTTTGGCTTTAGACCACTTGGCCACTGATTCCCCAAACAAGCATTGCAGTGTTTTTCAAATGCTTTAGTTCCTACACTTAAAAGTGTAACACTAAGCCATTATCGAAATTGATAGAAAATGTTTATTCCAAACACCTTCCAGACTAAAGATTTTGTTTGCATAAGGTTTCTGTTCACTTAGGTTTTATTTTAAAAACGATATCAATAGTGTATCCTTATAAAATAGTTCAATTTAGACAGGCTCTGTTTTCACAGGTTGCACTGTTGGTTACTAATATAAAAGAAACAGAACATGATTAAGTAGTTCCTCCTGCTGCTTGTTAGTGGTAAAAGTTTTATGGGATTTACTTCTTCTTTCAGATATCACCATATATGGTTTCCCATTCAGCTATTAATGTTGGATCATTGCCATTAGCAACAGTTTCCATACCAACAACACATGAACCATTAGTGTCTCACACTTCAACACATGGAAGCCAAAACATAGACAGTTCTTCAGATAAAACATGACAACAGCATTGGAAACAAAAGTTTACTCAGGGAAATTAAACCAGCTTCAAAGTTATATTTAATCTGCTGTCATGGAAGTAGCCATTGTGGTTGCTTGTAGCAACATCTACAGAACCAATCAGGCTGCTTGTAACAGAGGAGTTGAAGAAGAAGAAGCCAGTAGGACAATAAGAATGTTTGGTGCAAAAATCTTGTGGTAATAAAGCTTATCACAGACTGTTAGTTTCAAAAGCATGGAAGAGGCCAATCATATTTTATGTTATAAAATAGATTATGGTATTAGGCAATGAAATAGTTTGTTACAACAGCATTAAGGAAGAAGCCAGTAATATTGTTTGTTACAAAACTTGAAGGTAGTAATAGCCAATGAGATTGTTTGTTACAAAGTAATTTTGATCAAAGTGTTGATGGGTAATTAAGTTCTGTTTTTGTTAGAGTTTTAATGTGTATATTGTTTGTTTTAAGTATTTATTAGAATAATGGCAATTTGATAACATTTAAAAAAAGAGGGCAACATGAAATTTAGACCTTATCCCTTTGATGGAAATAGCTGTACATGGCATGTTCAATAGCTGCAAGTGCTCATCAATGTATGCCACTGTTAAAATGAATGCACAAAACTTTAAACATAGTCGTTTTGTTTGCGGTGTACTAATTTTGACTTTTTTCACAATGGAAAATCTTAGCAAGTTTCAAAAATCCGTGAATATTACGCCCCACCAAGATGTCAGTAATTACAAACCTGTAAAATCAAGTACATTTACAGCATTTTTTTATTTTATTTTTTTAGTGATTATTTGTAATTATTTCATTCCTCTGTAGAAATTTCTCTAATTGCGATAGTACTCATAATGAAAGTTAGGTGTAAATGACTACTATGAAATCATTAATTTTTGTGGTGTTCAAATGTTCATTGTTTCAGTATTTTGACCCCGAATTTACATGTCAACGAAATACTGGTAGTATATAAAAAAATACAAATTTGTTTCAACGGAAACCACAAACCTGCAAAATGGCATTATTTTCGTTGAATCATAAAAATAAATGATTTCACAGTATTTAATAAAAAAAAAACCATACCAATCCATGCCAATATTACAATCTCAAAGCAAATAAAGAACTTTGAACTGACAAATTATGTTATATTTGAACTTCTACTAGGAAGGTGAGGCCGGGTTCTCCGAAAGGGTAAGCACTTCCTGTTAAGCTAGCTACACCCACCATGTGTGTTCTGTAAATGAATTATGACTTGATAAAATAAGCACATAAAAATCTTTCTTCATTGCTATTGAACAGGTCATTTGTTAGCTTAGGTACAAAGGGAAGTAACTTGTGTAAAATAAATGAATAGTTACTAAGGTCGGATATGCATAAGTTATAGATAAAAGTGCTCTTATGCATAATAGAGCTAAAAGTTTGTTATAAATAGTGTATAAATAACTGTAAAACAGTTAAATTGCTGATGATGCCTCCTTTTTCATTATGACTCTGTAATAGTCAATTTTAAATGTAAATTTATGTATAGATTGTGGTTTTACCCGTATACAATACTTTCATACCATAACTTCTTAAGGTTCTTATAATGTCTATTGGATATTGTACACTGTAAACATATTTAATTTCGTGTGTATTTATTTTCATGGTATAGGATATTTAGACATATCCACACAGTTAAATTTTAGCGTTTTTGAAATGGGCTCTATAACATAATAAATATAATATAATTTTCGCTTTGTATGAATTTTCACAAAATAAGTGGAAATTAGTACACTGCGAAAATAAATATGTTTACAGTAGTTCATTCACATATAATGGCAAATCCTTTATTATAGGCCAATATACCTCTTCTCTGTTGAGCATTATATATATGTAGTTCATATAGGGGAAAATTCATTAAATTATTGAATAGTTTAAATTTTCTACTTTCAAAAACAATTTGTATAAAAATTGACATTGAATGGTATTAATTGCACCTTAGTTTATGGAATATTTTTTGTTTCATGAATTTAAACATTTGGGGGCCAGTTACACAAAGCTTAATTAAAGTTAAGCAATAATTAATTCATAATTAGTAAATCAATTAGTGCTGTGGTAATTGACGTATCGCCGACCAGGCCTTTTTTGTTAAGATACTGGCTGCCATCAAGGTACCAAAGCATCACCATGGCAACTAACAACATTCTATTGTCAGTGACCTCATTAAATATCACAAATTAGGTCAAGTTTTCATTTTTTTTGCGAGTATTTCAAGCATGCTGGTCTTTTGTCGGAACATTGTGGGCGTGGCCAGCAATCCGTCAATTACTCTTTAATTAATGATTAACGTTTATTGTGCCTTTTGCAACTGAGCCCTGAATTTTCATTTTTCACGTTTCATAATAACAGGCAGCTAAACTAAATATTATTCTGATATTTTCTACATCATTTAATGTATCATCATGTTTTTGTTAAAAAAAAATAAACATTTGAACTTTTTGAATCCGTTGCACATTGAAAACAAAAACCAATCTATTTTTATAATGTGAAGAATTCTAGTGTTGTCTCTCATGTCCCTGTTGTGTCATGTCTGAATGAATGAATGTGCAAGTTTTAAACTGTTGTCTTCAGTGTGTGTTAGAAATGACATATGTATTTCAGATAAAATATTTTACAAACTCATTAAAAAAATTAAATTTTGTTTTAAGGAACATTAACCACTTTCTGCCAAAAATAAGTTGATCTTTGATATATTTTATTCTCGAGTTCAGATTTATGGAGATTAAATCTAATCTATCCAGTTGCCCACTTATTGCCCTTGTTAGAGACATTTCAGCTGTTACAGACATTTCGGTAGTGCCAATTATATTATACTGTTATACATGTGTGTATATATACATGTATGTACATTTAAATTTTAATGGAATTTGAAGTTGTTAACTTATCTGAATTTCTATTTCTGTTATATCACCTTGGAGTAAACAAAAATACATTGTATGGTGTATCAAGTTTGACCTGGCCATTTGACCTTTAATTTGAGTAGCCAAACTGACATATCCATTGTGTAATTAAGGGGCTGTATAAAGTTGATATATCAGGATAGAAGATAGTAATACTGTGTACCATGGGTGTTGGTGAAATGAAACATGCTATCTTACCAAAATCACACCATGTGTTAGCCCAATCTAATATTCAAATCAAAAGTCAAACGGCCAGGACAAACTTGACGCTCTGTACTTGTAGTACATGCTATAAACACATAATTCATTATAAATCTATATACCTGTGTCTTTAATGAATTTTTTCTATCTTATTTCCTTAAGTACAGGACTTTCTAAATCAACTTGTCTGGTCAGGCAAGTACCATCATAAGTTTTCCATTTGCCCTCATAAAATATCACTGGTACATGCCCATGACCTACGTTAAATTAAATGTTTGAAAACATTTGTTTGTTCCATCAGTCACTATACAACTGTCACCATTCTTGTACAAGATAACCCAGGTCATATTTGACAAACTTCAGTTACTTTTATGATTTAGTGAGGAAGAACAACTGTAAATTTTAACAAAGTTTAACTTGTCCAATCAAGCAGATTATCAACATTTTACCTTGTCTGACAGTTATATTCATTTGTCTCGGATGGTTGGACTACCATTAATGTCTAGCCTTGGTGTATGTTGTTTTAAAATTAAGCATGATATTATGCAGTGTTTGATTAATAAAATTCTACACCATATCAGTTAAAGATAGAGATATCTCAAACCAGGATGAATATTTTCCTGTCCAAAATGAGCTTTAATGAGTTCAGGACATTGAAAATATTCATCTGAGTTTGAGACACCATTTCTTGTGTGGGATTCTTTTTCTCACTAATACATGATTTGTAAACAAGATTCCCATCAAATGTTTGGTTTTCATGTCACCATCTGTGTCTTCATAAAATAATGCAATTAATTTTTGTTGATGTTCTCATATTAAATGATTATGACATCATCAATTAAGCATGTAAGTGATTGCGACATTGGGAAAATTGTTGGTCGAAAAAAAAATGTCCATGTCATGTGTGAGAAAAATAGATCATTTGTAACAGTAATGAACAACTAATTTGTTGCTTCATAGAATCATATAAACAAGTTTTACCTAGTTCACATCTCATTGAATCTAGATCTTAACTGCAGTCTAGAAATGAGGTCAAATGGGTTTTGTAATAGTCAGACATGTCCAAAATTATTAGGACTATTAAGCATGCAAGTGATTGTGACATTGGGAAGATTGTTGGTAAAAAAAAGATTTCCATGTCATGTGTGAGAAAACGGATTTGTTAACTGCAGTCTAGAAATGAGGTCAAATGTGTTTTGTAATAGTCAGACATGTCCAAAATTATCAGGACTATAAATAGTATGAGTGCTATATAGTAGAATTATCTGGGGTCTTCTATATGGTCAAGTAAATTAAAAGGGTGACAACAAATGGACGGTAAATTCTCTCTTGGGGTATAATATATGGTCAAGGGAACCTTTTGTGAAAGGGGAGGTAATTTATAGAGTATACTTAGAATGAAATCTTTATTTATCAAATTAAACCTTGTTTTTATTTTATTGTATATAGATTTTATGTGAATGTTCTTCATCATCATCATCTTCTGTTTATGTATTTCTGTGTGATGAATGTTCATTGTCATAATTATAATAAATAAATAAACCTTTTCTACTATTCTGACAAACTGATCTAAGCTTTTTGATTCGTTTTTTACTGTCCTACATTTTATACCAAAAAACCAGCTCCAAGCTGACAGCAATCCTGTTGTTTAACTTGATTTCCAGGCAAAATACAGGATGTTCCAGGTCAGTGTTGCTGACTATTTTGGATCTCTCTTAACAGTCCATCACATAAGTCACGAAATCTGTCTTCCTAATAAATAAACCTTATGGATACATAATAGCAACATCAATAACTTGAAAACCCACTCTGGCAACCCAGTTGGAAGTGTTTTGGGGTTAGGTGGTGTGGGTAAGGATTCTAACCCAGGTCGGTTCTTATCAAAACTTGAATAAATGTAGTGACTGTTGTTTCACCAAACATTCTGCATTTAGAAATGAAAGCCAGGAGGTCCTTTGGAAAAGATCTTGGAAACCGATACTCTGTTCCACGGCATGTTAAAGAACTCTCTTTCCTTCCCCGATCTCACTGCAAAGGTCAAACTTTCTACTGTGTCACCTATAGCTGATGATGTCTCTATATGATCAAATTATTCTTGACTTGGACATAAAACCCCATTCAATCAATGAATAATTTTACAGGATGTTCCAGGTGAGGGTTATAGACCCTATGTGGCCTCTTGTTACACTCTTAAATTTTATACCAAAACTTCAGGGTCCTGTTGATTTCAATCTCTGCTTATGCTGTAGGAAGTACACAAACTACAGTGTATCCAACGCAGCATTACATCAGTCACGAAATCGGCCTTCCCAGTAAAAAGATACCATGAGTTTGGGATACCTAAAAGCGACACCTATAATATAAAAAAGCAGCCAAGTTGTTGGAGAGTATGTTTTGTATATGATGGGGGATGTCGGTATTCGAACCAGGACTTGGAAAAAATTTAGTGACTTTTTTCGCTAAGCATTCCGCATTAGTCACGGGTCTCTTAAAATCTTTAAAACCAATTCCCTTTGTCTCCGTAGGCGTGGCAGGCTTTGAACCCGTGTGCATTGCCCTGGTCGCACTACAAGGGTCATCCTTTTTGCCACTTTATCAATAGCTGGTGACGCTCGATATAAGTGAAATATTCTTGACCGTGACGTTAAACCCCATTTAATCAATAACTTGAAGCACGACGCAAAGTAAGCCTGTTCATAATTATTACAACGTGTGCCTATATTTCATACGGTGATAGGAATTAGCATTGAGGAGCTTCATTGTTCCTTGCCCAAAGAAGAATTGAAGTTTTGTCGCCAGTTCTATCTTCGGCAAGCCCAGGTGAGATTTCCTTTATAGTCAAGCATTGCTTAGTCGTTAAAAGTATATTCCAGCTGTTTCTTGTGGTTACTTTTTGTGTGTTCCTTTTGGTCTAAGGCTGTATACATTGCAGTGTTCTAATACTAATAGAGAGGCCGCGGTTGCCTGATGGATAAGACGTCAGTCTTCAAATCCATGGTCTCTCACCGCTGTGAGTTCGATTCCTGCTCAGACCACATGTTGGAAAGTGAATGGCCTTTACTGGTTCATCTGGTATCAGTATAATGGACTGGGGAAGTGAAACGCTTGTCTGCGGCGTACTAACTCTGTGAGCTAGCACGTTAAAGTCGCCATGAGTGCGCGCAAGTACAAGACAGACCATACAACACACTCGCACTTAACAAACATACACGAACTTGTTCATAGATTACTCCATAGATGATAGAGTGAGGGCGCGGTGGCCTAATGGATAAGACGTCAGTCTTCAAATCCAGGGCCTCTCACCGCTGTGAGTTCAAGTCCCGCTCGGACCACATGTGGGAAAGTGAATTTTCCTTGCCGTTGGCCTTTACTGATTCACCTGGTATCAGTATAATGGACTGGGGGAGTGGTACGCTTGTCTGTGGCGTACTAACTCTGTGAGCTAGCACGGTAAAGTCGCCCTGAGTGCGCGCTAGTACAAGGCAGACCATACAACACACTCGCACTTAACAAACATACACGAACTTGTTCATAGATTACTCCATAGATGATAGAGTTCTCGTCGCGAATAGCTGAAAAATTGCTAATACTAATAGATCACAACACCGTCCAGGTTTGGGTCCTACACAGCCAGTTTACTTGAATTTACGCTTGGTTTGATTTTATTAAACTTCTTTTTAGACTGAACACTAATCATTTTAGTACGTCGGGTAACATAGATGATTAATGGTTAAAACCACCTACTTGCGAAATTAAATCTTCTAGATCTTGTGCAATGCTCCAAAAACGCCAAAAAGTCGCCCCGAAAATAAGTTGAATTACAGTACACTGTGAAAAAGTTTGTCCTTTCGTTTGTCCGAAGATAGATTTTTCGGCCACTATGCTTTCCTCCACCAGTCCAGAACGTACCTTCGGTACCAGTTAAATAATTCACTCCGTTCCTATTGGTATAATACATGATTAAGTTTTCTTTAAATGCGGGAGTGTTATGTGCATGCATTCACGCGTGTATACATATATTAACGATGTTTGTAATGGTAATTGGTATTTGTATAATGCACATCAGTGGTTTCCTTAAAGTGCCCCATGAGCAATGCACGTGCACGATATGCATGAGCGGTATAATTTGTAATTATTACAGTTTTCTTAGCAGCTTAACGTCTATTTAAGTAGACCACCAGTCAGTGATTTGTGTATCAACTTTCTTCCCAAAGGATAACTTACGCGTGCTTACGAAACTTCAAACATATTTACACGTGCTGAAACAAGCACAGAGCTAATTAACGTTAATGACGCATGAGATTTAAAACTAATTCTGATAATAGTATGCACCACTTTACCGCTTGCTTCGTCAGATTGATACCGGGTTCCATTCTGTTCCATTCCAATACATGTATGGTAAACGTGATGACTTCAATTTATCTATTGTAAACTTTCCTTTTCTATGCCTGATGGTGTTCTTGTATTTGTTTCCCAATCAATACACTATGGTAGAGCTTGTTCCCACTACGGGGACTTTATTCAACGAAATCAACTGCTTACAAATACATTGACCCAGGGATATTGCAAGCCCGGCCTTATCAAGACCCCAATTGCAACATGTTCTATGATCGACACATATGATGTCTATGTATCCAAAATAACCCCGGATACCTTTAACGTCTCATAGTTCCATGTTCCTTTCATTCTCAATTTCGATTTCACCCTCTAGCTAAACATAGGTGTTTGCCCTTCCAGAGCACCCAGCCTCGCTTCAGGCGATTAACTTAATTTGCCAGTTTCACAAGTTTGTTATATTGCTTTGGGATTGTGATTATGACATGGTATGTCGTTCGTTTTCTGATTACCACCAATGTCAATGTATGGAGACCGTTTTGTCGTCAAATATCCCAACGTTTAGAGCAACCGGGAGGCAATCATGCATTAGGTCCCTCCCCCGAAAGCGACAGTACATAGAATTCAATTGGCAAAAGGAGGTTGATTGATTGATTGATTGAATTGAATTGGGTTCCATAGCACAGTCAATATATCATGACGTCACTATCTATATAGTGGAGAAAGTTTGGCCTTTGCAGTGGGCTTAGGGCAATGTGAAGGGAGGTTCATGAACTTGTCATGCTTGGATTCTTTTTACCAACCACTTCGGTAGCTCAGTTGGTAGAGTGCTTGCTTCGTATGTGGGAGGTTGGGGTTCGAGCTTCGGCCGGGTTTAAGACTTGAAAATAGGCCATGACTGTTTTCGTTAAGCACTCAGCGTTTAGAAATAAAAATCATGGGTCATTCAGAAGAGACTTTAAAACCCGATTTGCAGTGTCACGACATGCGTTGCAGGCTAAAGAACCCTAACTGCACAAATCTCTCCCACTTGACCTATAACTGGTAACGTCTAGATATAAATGAAGCAATCTTGACTGGGACGTAAAACCTCTCATTAACTCGGTCAATCAAGAAAACAAACAACGAACAGAACATTTCTTGATATTGAATTCATTGTACGGGAGTATCTAAATCTGGATTTTTATTTCTACTTTGAGTTATTTCTACTTTTCTCGTATTTTAGAATCAATAAATATAATCATTCCTTTAAATTTATTTAGAAAAATTTTGACGTCTGTTTGTTTACTTGGCTAGTTAAAATGGGCAATAATTCACAATTCTAGAAAGATAAAAAAATTAAAGATCAAATTCTTGGCAAGGAACATCAATTTTTTTTTAGTGTTTTCCGATTGCGTAACTGGAAACATAATTATAATTACAGTAGACAGTAGTTACTGTAATGTTACATGTTTATGTAGTTATAAAGTTTTGCGTTGTTCGGCTTTACTTACTTTACTTTACGTTGCTAAGGAACGCATTGTCTCCAGAAATTAGCTCTCCTTTACTTTACGTTGCTAAGGAATGCATTGTCTCCAGAAATTAGCTCTCCTTTACTTTACGTTGCTAAGGAATGCATTGTCTCCAGAAATTAGCTCTCCTTTACTTTACGTTGCTTAGGAACGCATTGTCTCCAAAAATTAGCTCTCCTTTACTTTACGTTGCTAAGGAATGCATTGTCTCCAGAAATTAGCTCTCCTTTACTTTACGTTGCTTAGGAACACATTGTCTCCAGAAATTAGCTCTCCTTTACTTTACGTTGCTAAGGAATGCATTGTCTCCAGAAATTAGCTCTCCTTTACTTTACGTTGCTTAGGAACACATTGTCTTCAGAAATTAGCTCTCCTTTACTTTACGTTGCTTAGGAACGCATCGTCTCCAGAAATTAGCTCTCCTTTACTTTACGTTGCTAAGGAAGGCATTGTCTCCAGAAATTAGCTCTCCTTTACTTTACGTTGCTTAGGAACGCATTGTCTCCAGAAATTAGCTCTCCTTTACTTTACGTTGCTTAGGAACGCATTGTCTCCAGAAATTAGCTCTCCTTTACTTTACGTTGCTTAGGAACGCATTGTCTCCAAAAATTAGCTTTCCTTTACTTTACTTTGCTAAGGAATGCATTGTCTCCAGAAATTAGCTCTCCTTTACTTTACGTTGCTAAGGAATGCATTGTCTCTAGAAATTAGCTCTCCTTTACTTTACGTTGCTAAGGAATGCATTGTCTCCAGAAATTAGCTCTCATTTACTTTACGTTGCTTAGGAACGCATTGTCTCCAAAAATTAGCTCTCCTTTACTTTACGTTGCTAAGGAATGCATTGTCTCCAGAAATTAGCTCTCCTTTACTTTACGTTGCTTAGGAACACATTGTCTCCAGAAATTAGCTCTCCTTTACTTTACGTTGCTAAGGAAGGCATTGTCTCCAGAAATTAGCTCTCCTTTACTTTACGTTGCTTAGGAACGCATTGTCTCCAGAAATTAGCTCTCCTTTACTTTACGTTGCTTAGGAACGCATTGTCTCCAGAAATTAGCTCTCCTTTACTTTACGTTGCTTAGGAACGCATTGTCTCCAAAAATTAGCTCTCCTTTACTTTACTTTGCTAAGGAATGCATTGTCTCCAGAAATTAGCTTTCCTTTACTTTACGTTGCTAAGGAATGCATTGTCTCCAGAAATTAGCTCTCCTTTACTTTGCGTTGGTAAGGGTAATTGTTCTCCAGTGTTCGGCTTTATTACTTTCCGTTAATAAGGGTCACTGTTTTCCAGTGCTCGGTTTTACTTTACTTCCGTGTTTCTATGGGACGCTGTTCCTTTACTTTACTTTCTGTTACTAAGGCACGCTATTTTCCAGTGTTATTTTTTTGTCTAGTGTTCGGCTTTACTTTCAGTTGCTAAGGGGCACTGTTTTCCATTGTTTGGCTTTACTTTATTTTTCGTTACTAAGGGTTACTGTTTTTACTTTTTTTCCGTTACTATTCTCCAGTGTTCGTCTTAACTTTCCCTTCCTCAGTGCATTCGTTCTCCAAATGTAGCTAGACATTACTTTCCTGTGCAATTAGCCCTTCTCGAGTGTTCGGCTTGATTTTTTGTTTCAAGCCCACTGTTCTTCAGCGTTAGTATTTACTTTCCGTTGTTAAGGGTCGCTGTTTTACATTATTCAGATATCCTTTATTTTCCGTTGTTAAGGGTCGCTGTTTTACATTATTCAGATATCCTTTATTTTCCGTTGCTAAGGACTGCTGTTTTACATTATTCAGATATCCTTTATTTTCCGTAGTTAAGGTCCGCTGTTTTACATTATTCAGATATCCTTTATTTTCCGTAGTTAAGGACCGCTGTTTTACATTATTCAGATATCCTTTATTTTCCGTAGTTAAGGACCGCTGTTTTACATTATTCAGATATCCTTTACTTTCCGTTGTTAAGGGTCGCTGTTTTACATTATTCAGATATCCTTTATTTTCAGTTGTTAAGGACTGCTGTTTTACATTATTCAGATATCCTTTATTTTCCGTAGTTAAGGACCGCTGTTTTACATTATTCAGATATCCTTTATTTTCCGTTGCTAAGGACTGCTGTTTTACATTATTCAGATATCCTTTATTTTCCGTAGTTAAGGACCGCTGTTTTACATTCAGATATCCTTTATTTTCCGTTGCTAAGGACCGCTGTTTTACATTATTCAGATATCCTTTATTTTCCGTAGTTAAGGACAGCTGTTTTACATTATTCAGATATCCTTTATTTTCCGTTGCTAAGGACCGCTGTTTTACATTATTCAGATATCCTTTATTTTCCGTAGTTAAGGACCGCTGTTTTACATTATTCAGATATCCTTTATTTTCCGTAGTTAAGGACCGCTGTTTTACATTATTCAGATATCCTTTACTTTCCGTTGTTAAGGGTCGCTGTTTTACATTATTCGGATATCCTTTATTTTCCGTTGTTAAGGACCGCTGTTTTACATTTTTCAGATATCCTTTATTTTCCTTTGTTAAGGACTGCTGTTTTACATTATTCAGATATCCTTTATTTTCCGTTGTTAAAGGTCGCTGTTTTACATTATTCAGATATCCTTTATTTTCCGTTGTTAAGGGTCGCTGTTTTACATTATTCAGATATCCTTTATTTTCCGTTGTTAAGGGTCGCTGTTTTACATTATTCAGATATCCTTTATTTTCCGTTGTTAAGGGTCGCTGTTTTACATTATTCAGATATCCTTTATTTTCCGTTGTTAAGGACCGCTGTTTTACATTATTCAGATATCCTTTATTTTCCGTTGTTAAAGACCGCTGTTTTACATTATTCAGATATCCTTTATTTTCCGTTGTTAAGGACCGCTGTTTTACATTATTCAGATATCCTTTATTTTCCGTTGTTAAGGACCGCTGTTTTACATTATTCAGATATCCTTTATTTTCCGTTGTTAAGGACCGCTGTTTTGCATTATTCAGATATCCTTTATTTTCCGTCGTTAAGGACGGCTGTTTGACAGTATTCAGATATCCTTTATTTTCCGTTGTTAAGGACCGCTGTTCCTTTATTTTCCGTTGTTAAGGACCGCTGTTTTACATTATTCAGATATCCTTTATTTTCCGTCGTTAAGGACCGCTGTTTTACAGTATTCAGATATCCTTTATTTTCCGTTGTTAAGGACCGCTGTTTTACATTATTCAGATATCCTTTATTTTCCGTTGTTAAGGACCGCTGTTTTACATTATTCAGATATCCTTTATTTTCCGTTGTTAAGGACCGTTGTTTTACATTATTCAGATATCCTTTATTTTCCGTTGTTAAGGACCGCTGTTTTACATTATTCAGATATCCTTTATTTTCCGTTGTTAAGGACCGCTGTTTTACATTATTCAGATATCCTTTATTTTCCGATGTTAAGGGTCGCTGTTTTACATTATTCAGCTATCCTTTATTTTCCGTAGTTAAGGGTCGCTGTTTTACATTATTCAGATATCCTTTATTTTCAGTTGTTAAGGACCGCTGTTTTACATTATTCAGATATCCTTTATTTTCCGTTGTTAAGGACCGCTGTTTCTCAGTTTTTAACTTTACTTAACTTTCGTCCCTTGCCTCTGTTCGTAATTTTCCAGTGCACGTTCAGTTGACTTTACTTTCCATTGCTTGAGGCCGCTGTTGTAAACAAGTACTGTAACCAATCATTTTTACCCTTTGGGACCTCATTGGCCTAGTGGTCAAACGACTATGGGATCTCGTATCTAACATTTATTGGCGGCCTTGTTCTCAAGCTTGGTAAAATTGTCAATAGTGACACTATTCGTGACATTTACAAATACTTTATAAATACAAAAAATGTTATAAGACAGGCCATGCTAATAAAGGATATATACACCCTTAATTTTTATTTCTTTCTAATAACACTAGTGTTAATGCGTACTCACGTCCACATACAACTCATTGAGTCCACATACAACTCACATGAAAGTCATTGAGTCCATATACAACTCACATGAAAGTCATTGAGCCCATATACAACTCACATGAAAGTCATTGAGTCCACATACAACTCACATGAAAGTTATTGCGTCCACATACAACTCACATAAAAGTCATTGAGTCCACATACAACTCACATGGAAGTCATTGCGTCCACATAAAACTCACAGAAAATTTATTGCGTCGACATACAACTCACATGAAAGTTATTGCGTCGACATACAACTCACAGGAAAGTTATCGCATCCACTCCCAACTCACAGGAAAGTTATCGCGTCCACCCACAACTCACATGAAAGTAATCGCGTTCACACACAGTTATCGCGTTCACATACAACTCACATTAAAGTTATCGCGTTCACATACAACTCACATTAAAGTTATCGCGTTCACACACAGTTATCGCGTTCACATACAACTCACATTAAAGTTATCGCGTTCACATACAACTCACATTAAAGTTATCGCGTTCCACACAGTTATCGCGTTCACATACAACTCACATTAAAGTTATCGCGTTCACATACAACTCACATTAAAGTTATCGCGTTCACACACAGTTATCGCGTTCACATACAACTCACATTAAAGTTATCGCGTTCACATACAACTCACATTAAAGTTATCGCGTTCACATACAACTCACATTAAAGTTATCGCGTTCACATACAACTCACATTAAAGTTATCGCGTTCACATACAACTCACATAAAAGTTATCGCGTTCACACACAAAAGTTATTGCATGCTCACGCCAAAACTGATAGCAATCTTGTGAGCAGCACGCCAAAACTGATAGCAATCTTGTGAGCAGCACGCCAAAACTGATAGCAATCTTGTGAGCAGCACGCCAAAACTGATGACAATCTTGTGAGCAGCACGCCAAAACTGATAGCAATCTTGTGAGCAGCACGCCAAAACTGATAGCAATCTTATGAGCAGCAGTAGTTTTGCGAGACTCGGCGATGGAATTTGCGTGAGCTCGCGTCTTAAAATTTCTCATGTTACCTATTTACCGCCGTACCGAACAGATTTAGTAAAAATCAATGCGTTGGTACCAAAAAAGGTTGTTTTTTTTACTTAAACGAGTCAGTTACAGAGCGACATATTTAATTTCCTAAAGAATACCAGACATCCAATCAATGTAAGTACCATCATTAAGGTTTTCCAATCTAAAAATTCCCTGGATCATTCAAAACATGTTGCAATTTATTTCCGAATGACAAGATGATGATGATTGTCGGTGTTTAACGTCTAGTTTAATGTTGGACAATGTGCATTATGCAGACCGTGGAAAGTCACAAAACAGAAGTAAAGAAATCGGAGGTGAAACAAGATGGAAAGTTCTATCCTCACTTACTATCTTACTTATGCCTGTGGTACCAGGGGTACATATGCAACTGACAACTCTCCTCCTGTGTTAGTCTGACCAAACCTGCCATTTGTAGCCCTCTCTGTCCATTTCTGTTGCTGGTTTCTCCACCAGCTGTTTCTTGCCCTTACGACCTTTTTTCCCTTGAGGATTCCACTGCAGTGTTTGTCGTGTGATTGAATTTGTTAGTCTTCGAACCGTGTGTCATATCCATGGCAATTTCCGTTTTGATAGTTCCATCTCTATAGTAGGTTGTTGTTTGGTCTTCTTCATCGACACGGCAAATTTAAATGCTTTCAGGGTGTAATTTCATCACCGTGATTATGCTTTTGCACTTCCGGTTGTAAAGATTTTGGATTGATTCATTTCATGGTTGAATTCTTTTTCTCAAATCTCAAAATATTATCAGACGAAATATTTCTATATTATAAAAACTTGACTCCATTAAAATAATTGAACAATCAATCAGCTGGAAGCACATGGTTTGTCGGGGAAGGCGGTAAATGTTATGTGGCTAGATATAAGTTATGTAATCCACTCATCTGATTGGTTAAATTAAATTATATTTGTTGGATAATATACGTATGTTAGGATCAGCTCTCCAGA
Source organism: Anadara kagoshimensis (assembly GCA_021292105.1). Taxonomy (NCBI): domain Eukaryota; kingdom Metazoa; phylum Mollusca; class Bivalvia; order Arcoida; family Arcidae; genus Anadara; species Anadara kagoshimensis. Next base: position 40,868,788 of record CM037872.1, on the reverse strand, counting down.
GACGTTTAATTCACGACTTTTTCTACTTCATCTAAAAATTTACCGCTTTACCATGAAACCGATAAAATTTTACAAGCGTTTTGGTGATTTTTAAAGTAGATATTTAACGCTATATATTTGATTACTATCAAACATCTATAAGAATCAGTTAAGAGTAGTCTCGCACTAAATGTAATTACAGGCACAGATTGGTCACGCTCTTTCTCTCTTAATTGAATTGATTTTTTCGTAAATAGTATGAAATAGCTACGGAGATATATTAGTTAGTGTGTAGTAAGAATTTGATGGACTAACAACGGAGTATATATACGCTTAAATCTTACATACTTTCTTGGTGGTATCAGTGATACTTTTTATACTTTAAGGTAAGTTAGATTTGCTTATTTTTACAATTTTCTCATTTTTTCAAGTTTGCTTACTTTTACAATTTTTAGAAGAAAATGTATCATTCAGGATAAAGTATACATAACAATTTATTTTGCATGTTTATCTGATACTATTAATTTGGAAGAATAGACGCAAAATTTAAATTAAAAAAAGTCGACTGTTGTCTTTTAATTTTTTAATCATTTATTAAAAGGTTACTTGAGACAAACATTGAAGCAAGCGAAAAGACGACAAATGTTTCATTTTATTTCATTTATTATAACCAAAAGTATACAATTATAGGTAAATACAATACTGTATGACGGCAAACCATTATTATACAAGAAAAGAAATAGTAAAGAACGAAATAAACACTGTATAGACTACAGAACCGAAAATAAGTTTTATATCATTTTACACAGTATCATGGTGTATTTATTTCTGTGATCATATTTATCATATATACATGCATAATAACAAAACTACTGGGAGTAAATCTCTTACACGTCTGACTTGTATAAAAATATCCAGTTCATTAGATTAGAAAAATCATCCAAAATCTTTAACTCTGGTGCAAAAGTTTATTTATTTATTGATTATTTTTATTTTTTTATTTTTAAAATTACCACATCCCCTATCATGCCATGTTTGAATCATTAAAAATTTTAACTCGAAAGTTTATTTATTTATTTATTTATTTATTTATTTATTTATTTATTTATTTATTCATTTTTTTTTATAAAGTTTATGCATTTTTAACACAGTGATAAATAGACTTGGGCACCTCTACTGAGGTACAAATCTGTATAAATACAATTTATTTTGCAGATTTTATTTATCGGTACTTGTTCTGTAAAGTGCTTTTATTATTACTGAACATGTTTTAATTTTGCAGCACTGTCATGTGCTGTTTTTGAATGCACTGTTTTAATAAAAATTCAAAATACATGACAGCACTAGACGGAAACGTTATAAGGAATATAAAATACATCTTATAAGAAAATACAAAAAAGTGCTTTAAACAAAGAAACCAAACAGTGGCTAACATGTTGTGTTTGACATAAGATATTATAAAACTTCTTTCCTTGACAGAGCTATAAAGTATATGACACAAATCACTGAGGGAAATATTAACTAGAACTGTCTCTTGAGGGCCAAATACCCCCCGCCCCCCAATATTTAAAGTTTTCCTGCGACCTTGTCCTTTCCTATATGACCTTGATTCAAGGCCATGACACACATTTGGACCACGAAGACTATTCATATGAAGTTTCATGAGAGTCGTTCCAAGCATTGATGAGATCTGGCCCGGACACGATTTTACACTGACGGACGGACAGACAGACAGACAGACAGACCTATATACCCCCTCAAACTACTAGTAGTTTGCGCGGGTATAATAAGCTATATATATATCTAAAATAATAATTTTAAAACATAACATACCTCACCTCTATGTCATATTATAGTTTTTTCTGAATCAAATATTCAAAAAATTATAATACAACATCTGTATTTAACAATTCGACAGCAATCATGTCTAATTGGTTAGAAATGATACTAAATTTATTTTTCAATATGCAATATGCATACTATACATTGTTGGTCCATCATTTGACATTATTGCCCATGCTTGATCTCACCATTTGAAACACCATTCTGTCCTCTTACCAGGTGTCTTCTAAAAAACGACGTCTTTTTTTTTTTTTTTTTTTTTTTTTTTTTTTTTTTTTTTTTTGATGACCTTGACTAACAGAGTTCTAAGTGTTGTTCTAGGATTTCGCATTATTTATCCTTCTGCATATGTCATCAAATTATTCGGCAACTTTTTATTTTTATTTTGGAGACGTTTTGAAATATATTTGAAAATTAAAATAAAACTCACGGCTTATCCTCACGATATCCTTGTTATTTAGAACAGATGAACATTTTGAACAGCCAAGTTTCTTAAATAAGGATTTCATTTTCACATAGATGACGATATCCATGCCTGGCTTATCCTTGTGGTAGACTCGTGTTCTACCCAGGGGGATAGCCAGCGGCAAATATGACTCATGACCATAACGGGTAACCCTTTGGATGGACCCTTGTTCTGTCTAGGGGTGACTGGTACTCAAGTTCTGAACGTACTTTTCGACTCACTAGCTACTACTCGGCAGTCGAGCTTTATCTTATTTATTAAACTTTCGACAATCCTGTACTGTAAGTGCACAGTTAATTTACCCTCTGTGGTGACATATGTGACTAAGTAACACGTTTTTAACTAACTAATCACATGTAACGTTAGTAACTAGTAGTGGTACTTTATAGTCATACAATACTGTTAATTGATACTGTTATAGGGATTGGTTATATGCATTCATGTGACTGATACAAATTAACTTGTAATTTAAACCAATATCAAAACAAGAGCAAAATAAAGAGTTGAGTAATGATGTTTAACGTCCCAGTCAAGAATATTTCACTTATAGCGAGACGTCGTAAGCTATAGGCGAAAATGCACACAAATTTCGCATGTGCATTGCGCTGATGGCATTATACAGCAGGATTCTTTAGCATGCCAAGCCCACCGTGACATGGGGCCTCGTTTATTTTAAGTTTCCATCCGAAAGAACCGTGACTTTCATTTCGTAATAACGAGTGCTTGGCGAAAGAACGAACAGTCATTACCCACTTTCAAGTCTTGGGTTAGACCCAGTCGGGGTTCGAAACCAACGATCTCCCACTTACGGAGCGAGCACTCTACCAGCTGAGCTATCGCAGTGGTACAGAATAAAGAAAGTAACATACAGAAAGTACCAATAAAACAAAAAACAAAAAAGCAACAAACACAAGGGCTACATGTAGAAGTCACTGGTTAGCTTACTCGAATTTATACATTATTCTTGTCAATAAGTTTATGTAAGAAAGAAACAGTGACTGTAAATATTTGACAATTACCAATGGAGGCAAGAAAACAGAACTACTGTCGTGTGCTGATTTTGTACATTTATTAAAATAATGGATTCAAAATCAGCAGATGACAACATAAACGAAACAAACAAACACCAGACAGTTCACTAATGATATCCCGACTTTTGACGATCAATGTATTTAATGACAAAATAATAACCGGTGGTATGGTGTTTAACGTAACTTGCCAGTTTTCAAGATTTTTGCTTTGCCTTTTGGATTGTGGTTTCTGTTTGTGTTTGACACCATTAGAGTGTCCTCCCTCAACTACTCCCCTTATTTTCGATAATGTCTTGACTTTTGACGATCAATGTATTTAATGACAAAATAATAACCAGTGGTGTGGTGTTTAACGTAACTTGCCAGTTTTCAAGATTTTTGCTTTGCCTTTTGGATTGTGATTTCTGTTTGTGTTTGACACCATTAGAGTATCCTCCCTCAACTACTCCCCTTATTTTCGATAATGTCTTGACTTTTGACGATCAATGTATTTAATGACAAAATAATAACCAGTGGTGTGGTGTTTAACGTTATTTGTCAGTTTTCAAGATTTTTGCTTTGCCTTTTGGATCGTGGTTTCTCTTTATGTTTGACACCATTAGAGTGTCCTCCCTCAACTACTCCCCTTATTTTCGATAATGTCTCGGTTTTTGACAATGTATTTAATGACAAAATAATAACCAGTGGTGTGGTGTTTAACGTTATTTGTCAGTTTTCAAGGTTTTTGCTTTGCTTTTTAGATTGTGGTTTCGACCTGGTTCGGTATGTTTGTGTTTTATTCTATTAGCGTGTCCTCCCTCAACTCCTTATTTTCGATAATGCCTCGATTTTTGACAATGTATTCAATGACAAAATAAAAACCATTGGTGTGTTGTTTAACATTATTTGCTAGTTTCAAGGTTTTTGCTTTGCATTTGCGATTTTGGTTTGTTATGCTTTTGTTTGTTACCATTAGAGTGTCCTCCCTCACCTACTCCCCTTATTTTCACAGCAAGTCGTCAATAACTACTTAAAACACAAAGGTATATCATAGAGATTTTCATTTAAAACGCTACATGCCTGTCTTCGTCAAGTTCACAGACAAATATTACAAATATCTTGAATCATAGAGTCAACATCCTCAATGCTTTATTTAATAATAACTGATGTTTTAAACATAGAACCATTCCTTACTCGAGGACGTAATAAAAGGCAAGCGGCGGGGAGTGTGTTTATCTAATTATATGTAACCATCATATATAACGTATTATGTTTATTTAGAATTTCTGAGTAACGTTTTATGTTTTGTGTGTATAATTTAACTGCTTTTTCTGGTGCAGTAGATGATCAGAATGTCAGACTCCGTGCATTAGATGCTAGTATATAATCAGAATGTCAGACTCCGTGCATTAGATGCTAGTATTTAATCAGAATTTCGGACTCTATCGTCAAAGAACTATGACATAGAACGTAAAACATAAAATATGATGAAATGTGTCTCTATCATCGGCAATAACTTTTAAAACGTTCAAAAACCCAGGAATACAAAAATACATGTAAAATAAAATCATCATGATCAAATAATACAAATGCTGAGTTTTTCCGAGGACGAAATAATCTCAAGTAGCGGAGAGTGTGTTAATTAACCAAGTTTATATACCAAGACGATTCACTGCTAATGTTTATTTAGATTTTTGTGTTATGTTTTTATGTATGTAGTACAGGCCTCTCGAACGTTTAACACTAAGATCACGAAAAAGACCCGATTTGTCAGCTCATCTACCCTCCCCGGTTACCGTTATCTCGGCGGCTGCTATCCAAATTTTCTTTCGACAGTTTTTCGTTCACTAGCTATCCACATCCCGACCACTTAACAGCCATGTTTCGACTCCTTTCCTTAGCCCAGTTTTAAACTTTCGACAGGTCTGTGCTGTACTGTGCGGATTCCATTATGGCCTTTTATTGATGTTTAGTTCTAAAATATCACCGAGACATAGAAACAGAGACGATATTTTTGTGAAATTCTAACATGGACCAGAAAACATAAAATGTCATTATGTTTGCCTTACTCGGGCGTTATCAATTGCTTAAGAACCGTTTTGTTTAAAAAATAAAACTTTAAACATGTTATTTAAATTCGAAAATATACGAACGATTACAAACAAAAACAATATAAATGTCCCCAAAAATATGATGTGAAAATTCATTTATAACCAAATAATGGAGAACAACCGTTACCGCCGGTTACGTTACATTACAAATTGTTACGTGACGTAATTTAATGCAGGTTTTTTTTTCGTTCTTATACCCGGAAATTGCAAATTGGTGCGGGTTATATGACGGAATTTCCGGTTCAGTTTCCACCTAAAACCTTTAAACCAACGGCGCTATTTTGAAAACACCGTTTCTCTTGATTGAACAATAGCACTGGTCCGTACATTATTCGTGTTTACGTATGTAAACTCACGTTTTGACCAGTCCAGTGCACTTTTTACGGGATTGCGTAAATTTTGCTGGTGATCTTAATATTTTACTTGTTTTGTTATAATGGATGCATTTTCTTCATAATGTTACTTATATAGTTTGTTTAGAAGTTTATTTTTTATATTTCGCTTGAACCATTCATTTTGTTTTAGCTCGTTAAGCGCTTTAATTTATAGATCTACAAATTCAATATATTCAAATTATATATTATATAAGTTTGTAGTTATCAATAAAAGGAAAATCGGAAATGAATCAATGTTACAGAACCGGAAATATGTTCCAGTTATATCCCCAAATAATTAGTTTTCTTTATGAGGTTCATTACAATGTAAATATAATTCTATTATTATGCGTAATTCGGATATATAATATAATAGATAGAGTTATAATAGTGCGTCTAATACGCGAGAACTAAATAACCGAAAAATTAAGCAGAAAATTGGGAAATGTCTCCGTCGTTGTTTTGTACGACCATGTATAATAACTGCTAAATCTTTTTCTTCGTAATTCAATCAGGGATCGATGTCCGCTATCTATCGGAGAAAAATCAAATATGGAAATGTAAACACAGGCAAAACCAGTAGGAAAAATAGAATGATCACCAAGAGCATGCCACATAACAAAACCTATCATAAAAAATAAACAATTGTGCAATACTTAGTATACAAAAAAATAATAATAATAAAATTGGTGCTTTGAACGTCAATGGAAGGACATTGACAAAATAATGTTTATGTGGATTATTAATTCCTGTTTGTTGTGTTGACTGTTCCGTTAAAAACTCTGATTTAAGATGGAAAAACTCATAAAAACTGGTAATATTGAATGTAATAGAAAGAAACAGAAATTTCAGAAATATTCATATTATTTAAACCGTTCTTTTTATGTAAATTGTTCTTTTGTTTTGTTTTGTTTTTTTTCCTGAGAGAGAGAGAGAGAGAAAGAGATTACTGTGGATGATTAAATAGTAGTTTTTTTTATACTTGATTTGTTTAAACATACCAAACCACAGAAACCATAGTAACGATTTTCTACAAAAACTTATTTAATATAAGTTTGTTGTTTTCTTGTTCTGTCATATAAATTATACTACAAATTTTAGAAGACAATATGGAAACTTAATATTGTATATTTACTTTAGCCCTTCGTTTAAATTCTTAAATGCCTGGAATCCAGAAACCAATAAATGAACGTCGTGTTTCTTGAAGATAGTTTTAAGTGAAATAACGTAAATTTAAATTTCCAACAGCTTTATTAGGTTTTAAGATTTCCTATAACTGATCCAAACAACTTAACTAAATAACAGGAAGATTAGTCTTACGTGTTGGTTTCAATTTTGATATTTGCAATCTTCAGTTAATTATGCGTTCAAAAACCAGAAAACTGGTACATTGTGATTGAATGATTTCTATGGTAACTGAAATTTATAAGAACACTTTAAACAACAAAATCTCAATTTAGTTTTTCAATCACTTTTTCGATTGACTTTCAGCTGAGACTTTTAAAAACATTTACAGGCTATTTTAAAATAGTAAAAAGAAATAACATGTTTTTGGGCAACAGAAAACTTAACATAGAACACAAGACAGCATACACTACTAGTAGTAACAGCCAAGACGGTATAATGCAAGTTAATGATACAGTCAACACATCCAAGTACACGACACGACACAAGTTAATGATAAAACAGCCGAACACAACCAAGTACACGACACGACACAAGTTAATGATAAAACAGACGAACACAACCAAGAACACGACATGACACAAGTTAATGATAAAACAGCCGAACACAACCAAGTACACGACACAACACAAGTTAATGATAAAACAGCCGAACACAACCAAGTACACGACATGACACAAGTTAATGATAAAACAGCCGAACACAACCAAGTACACGACACGACACAAGTTAATGATAAAACAGCCGAACACAACCAAGTACACGACACAACACAAGTTAATGATAAAACAGCCGAACACAACCAAGTACACGACACAACACAAGTTAATGATAAAACAGCCGAACACAACCAAGTACACGACACAACACGAGTAAATGATAAAACAGCCGAACACAACCAAGTACACGACACAACACAAGTTTATGACAAAACAGACGAACACAACCAAGTACACGACACGACACAAGTAAATGATAAAACAGCCGAACACAACCAAGTACACGATACAACACAAGTTAATGATAAAACAGACGAACACAACCAAGTACACGACACGACACAAGTTTATGACAAAACAGACGAACACAACCAAGTACACGACACGACACAAGTAAATGATAAAACAGCCGAACACAACCAAGAACACGACACGACACGAGTTAATGACAAAACAGACGAACACAACCAAGTACACGACACGACACAAGTTAATGACAAAACAGACGAACACAACCAAGTACACGACACGACACAAGTAAATGATAAAACAGCCGAACACAACCAAGTACACGACACGACACAAGTTAATGACAAAACAGACGAACACAACCAAGTACACGACACGACACAAGTAAATGATAAAACAGCCGAACACAACCAAGAACACGACACGACACAAGTTTATGACAAAACAGACGAACACAACCAAGTACACGACACGACACAAGTTTATGACAAAACAGACGAACACAACCAAGTACACGACACGACACAAGTAAATGATAAAACAGCCGAACACAACCAAGAACACGACACGACACAAGTTAATGACAAAACAGACGAACACAACCAAGTACACGACACGACACAAGTTAATGATAAAACAGCCGAACACAACCAAGTACACGACACAACACAAGTTAATGACAAAACAGACGAACACAACCAAGTACACGACACGACACAAGTAAATGATAAAACAGCCGAACACAACCAAGAACACGACACGACACAAGTAAAACAGCCGAACACAACCAAGTACACGACACGACACAAGTTAATGATAAAACAGCCGAACACAACCAAGTACACGACACGACACAAGTTTATGACAAAACCGACGAACAAAACCTAGTACACGACACAACACAAGTTAATGATAAAACAGCTGAACACAACCAAGAACACGCCACGAGTTAATGATAAAACAGCCGAACACAACCAAGTACACGACACAACACAAGTTAATGATAAAACAGCCGAACACAACCAAGTACACGACACAACACAAATTAATGATAAAACAGCCGAACACAACCAAGAACACGACGCGACACAAGTAATGATAAAACAGCCGAACACAACCAAGAACACGACACGACACAAGTAAAACAGCCGAACACAACCAAGTACACGACACGACACAAGTTAATGATAAAACAGCCGAACACAACCAAGTACACGACACGACACAAGTTTATGACAAAACCGACGAACAAAACCTAGTACACGACACAACACAAGTTAATGATAAAACAGCCGAACACAACCAAGAACACGCCACGAGTTAATGATAAAACAGCCGAACACAACCAAGTACACGACACAACACAAGTTAATGATAAAACAGCCGAACACAACCAAGTACACGACACGACACAAATTAATGATAAAACAGCCGAACACAACCAAGAACACGACGCGACACAAGTAATGATAAAACAGCCGAACACAACCAAGTACACGGCACAAAACAATATCTAACACGATAAAACAGCCGAACACAACCAAGTACACAACACAAGTTAATGATAAAACAGCCAACACAACCAAGAACACGACGCGACACAAGTAATGATAAAACAGCCGAACACAACCAAGTACACGGCACAAAACAATATCTAACACGATAAAACAGCCGAACACAACCAAGTACACAACACAAGTTAATGATAAAACAGCAAACACAATCAAGTACACGACACGACACAAGTTAATGATAAAACAGCCAACACAACCAAGTACACGACACGACACGAGTAATGATAAAACAGACGAACACAACCAGGTACACGACACAACACAAGTTAATGATAAAACAGCCGAACACAACCAAGTACACGACACAACACGAGTTAATGATAAAACATTCGAACACAACCAGGTACACGACACAACACAAGTTAATAATAAAACAGCCGAACACAACTAAGAACACGACACAACACAAGTTAATGATAAAACAGCCGAACACAACCAAGAACACGACACAACACGAGTAAATGATAAAACAGCCGAACACAACCAAGTATACGACACGACACAAATTAATGATAAAACAGCCGAACACAACCAAGTACACGACACGACACAAGTTAATGATAAAACAGCCGAACATAATCAAGGATACGACACAAGATAATGATAAAACAGCCGAACACAACCAAGAACACGACACGACACAAGTTAATGATAAAACAGCCGAACACAACCAAGTACACGACACGACACAAGTTAATGATAAAACAGTCGAACACAACCAAGTACACGACACGACACAAGTTAATGATAAAACAGCCGAACACAACCAAGTACACGACACGACACAAGTTTATGACAAAACCGACAAACACAACCTAGTACACGACACAACACAAGTTAATGATAAAACAGCCGAACACAACCAAGAACACGCCACGAGTTAATGATAAAACAAACGAACACAACCAAGTACACGACACAAGTTAATGATAAAACAGCCGAACACAACCAAGAACACAACGCGACACAAGTAATGATAAAACAGCCGAACACAACCAAGTACACGGCACAAAACAATATTTAACACGATAAAACAGCCGAACACAACCAAGTACACAACACAAGTTAATGATAAAACAGCCAACACAACCAAGTACACGACACGACACAAGTAAAACAGCCGAACACAACCAAGTACACGACACAAGTTAATGATAAAACAGCCGAACACAACCAAGTACACGACACGACACGAGTAATGATAAAACAGACCAACACAACCAAGTACATGACACAATACAATTTAATTATTGTAACAGCCAACACGATAAAACAGACGAACACAACCAAGAACACGACACAGCATTTAAGGGTCATTTAAGTAGGACAATTCAAGTGAAAACCATTTGATTGAAAAGCGTGAAAGAGGGGTATAATTATGAAATTACCTACACAAGTGTGAAGATTTATAAATAAAAATAAAGTAGGAATTGATAATTTAAGAGTTTTTAAAATATTTGTTGCAATTTTTAAAGGAAATTGTGCAAAAATACACGTGTTGGGGAAAATAGTTTACACCTTGTATAACGAATTAATTTTAAAAAATGAAAAGATATTAATATAGTCAACGTCATAGAGCAGTGCAAAGGGGGCAGAGTTTGTTAAAGAAATGCGAGGTTTTTGAAAACTCGACAATTTACGGTTGAGGTTTTAAATGATTTGTTTTCTTTTTAAAAATGCGTGTACCAGGCGTGATAGTTCATATTCTAAGGCTACCAACGATCCAAGGGAAGATTATAAAAGCTAAGTTTGTATATTACTTGATTATTGTTGAGGCATAATCGGCTTTATATAGTTCAACATTGTTGAAACCAAACAATATTCACCTCAATTCAAATAGAACAGTATTGTGTGACCATGCACTTTTAGTGACTTGTTGTATTTTGGATTATTAGTGGCCTTAGAATATAAATATCACGCCTGGTACACGCATTTTTAAAAGGAAAGTAAATCGTAGATAACATCAACCGTACATTGTCGAGTTTTCAAAAACCTCGTCTTTCTTTAACAAACTCTGCCCCCTTTGCACTGCTCTATGATGTTGACTATATTAATATCTTTTCATTTTTTTTAAATTAATTCGTTATACAAGGTGTAAACTATTTTCCCGACACGTGTATTTTGCACTAGTTTCATAAAAACATGCAACAAATATTTTAAAATTTCTTAAATTATCAATTCCTGCTGTATTTTTATGTATAAATCTTCACACTTGTGTAGGTAATTTCATAATTAAACCCCTTCTTCACGCTTTTCAACCAAATGGTTTTCACTTGAATTTTCCTACTTAGATGACCCTTAAGCTGAGGATTGTAACAGCCGACACGACATAATACAAGTAAACGATAAAACGGCCAAACAAGAAAAGAAATCAAAATGCAAATACCTAATGGGAAATTTGTATTAGTTTTTTAAATCACACTTATATTTGCCACTAGATCTAGGTATTTTTTGTTCGTTTGTTATTAGTCTCCTTGGTTGTATAATGTGTATTCAAGTACATCCTTTTAGTTGTCAGTAGCCGACAGCACTTTTCTAACCCACCATGTGGCTTTAGCGTACACTGAGACGCAGTAAGGTTTCTTAATTATTTTAAGTTTTCTTTAAACAGAAGATTGAAAATAAACAGAATGTGTAACATATTGTCACAAATAACACTATCTATGAATTTATTGTGTATTTGTAAATATCTGCTGAGCCAAGTATTGATTACCGGTAAATACGATATAGAAGTAAATGATGCGTGACGGCGGTAATCAGCACGTGTAATCCATAAAGTAGCGACATGTGTAACAGATAAAATGCGATATCTAACAATTATTAACCGATAAAATATAATTCAATGATAATAATTTTGTCATTTCATATTTTAAGTTTAAAATTATGTTGCATGTGATTTTTTTTTTCGCAAAAACTCGTTTCTGTTTGTTTTTTTTATAATATACGCGATCTGCAAATACAAGAGCATAGTCAAACTGCTAAAATTTGACATCGGGAAAAATTGTTATACAGTATGTTTATTGAAGAACAAAGACTCGCATAAAGCAGCAATGATACGCATAACAGCGTTCCCGCTATAATTCTGTAGGCGCCAAAGACCACACATTCGTGACGTCATAGATAAAAAAGACGTCAAATCAGACCTTTCGACCGTACGCACAAGTGACGTCACAGAAGGTATGCCCTCAGCTAGGTAAATGATGTATAAAATTCGTGGTATCCACGACGTATATATAGTTCAGATGGATTAGTTATAATAACCAGAAATCCAACTGTACTACAAGAACTTGCTGTTTAACAATCGTATTGACTTTAATTTTCTATGCAGCAAATAAACCGCTTCTCCTGCTTATTTTGTATTTGCGTCACGCTATGGTAGAGCTTGTTCCAACTACAGGAACTTTGCATAACAAACAAGCTGCTTACAAAAAAAAAATAAAAATAAATAAAACCACAAAATAAAGGATGTTCGTCGCAGAAAGTTTCCGCTGCATATATAACAATGGAGCAGTTTCAGAAAACTATATATGCAGCAAATATTTAAGCGGAACAAAGCATTGCTTTATTGTTAGATTGCCCAGCTCTCTCTCTCTCTCTCTCTCTCTCTCTCTCTCTCTCTCTCTCTCTGGTATTGGTGTTTCAAGTGTCTAGGAAAAACAACAAATACCATACAGCCTATTAAGCCTAAAGACCCTCCCAGTTTCCGCTAAAATAATCTTGACTTGAACATGTTGATCGTGACTGTCCATCTGATCTCACCAATTAATCGCCACTCAGGCCGATATAATGAGCCATTGTCCGTCACTAATTCTAGACTTGACTCGCTTTAACAGGCAGTTCTTACCATCGCTCTTTACACTGCAGATTATAACGAGGAAGCTGATTCCCTTAAAGCGGTTTCTTAAGATGTCCAATAAAAATCAAAAGTCTTCGTTGTACAAATAAAAAATCGAAATAAGAAAATAAAACTCAATATTGTACAAATAGCAAAAAAGTTACCATGGTAACAGAATAACAAGAATAGTGCTTTAAAATTATTAAAATGCAACAAAAAGGGTTGCTAATTGGAAACTTTGGCAGAAAAACTTGTTAATGATTCCCTAAACAATGATCTATTTAAAGAAATTCCAGGAAAACGTAAAAGTGCTTAATAATTGAAATAGCCCAGAAACATTGGAAAGAAATTTTATGCTGGGTATAAAAAAACAAATATTTTAGAAATAACTTTCAATTTGCTGTGGTTCACTGGGGAATAAATAAGATTTTAATTTGTAAGTGGCAGTTCTCATAAATTTAAAAACCAAATTGAAAGTTATTTCCTTTAGTATTTGCATAGAATTTGCAAGAAGCCATTCATTTTAGTACCATTAAGTACCGGTTTAACTTTTCGTTTCTCATCTGCTGTTTTTTTTCAGTGAATGGAACCTTCATAGCAGTTGAATGACATAAATAAGAAAAATATATCTCTTCATATTTTTATGTATTTTACCAAATAATTACGATTATGGCGTCACGATGACGTAATGAATGGTAATTTGTTTTATGTTGATGCATAATATTTATTTCAGTTTATTAAAATACTTTCAATTTGATACCCAACATGATGGGATAGTATATATAGTTATGATGTTAAATCATGATAGTGTTCCCCAACCCCTAAAAATAAACTCTTCAATAGAAGTGGGTACATATTTTCTGTGATAGAAAATATTATAATGCTCAGATAATTACACATCAAAATTATAGAATATCAATGGCAGAGGGTATATTATTATTTTAAAACAAAAATTAATGACAACACACACAAAATGTAAACCTGAGAAAGGATGATACCCAAAACGCCGAGCTATCCGCCTATAGGATTCAAAATTTAAAAGTATGTTGAATACATATTGATAGTGAAAAAACCTAAAGCTAATATCATTATGCAAAAGTTTATATGGTTAAATTCTCAGTAAAATATTGCATTATATGTTTAACACATATAATTCATGGGGTTTGTCTCCGTATAACTCTATACAAACATGGAATAGTCAGTGAAAATCAACACGTTTTTTAATAAATACACATAGAGCGCATGCCTCTCCATTAAAGATATTTTGAATATAAAAACTATATTATTTTACTGTTAGATATGCAAAGTATGGTTAATGGAGAGATATGCGCTGATACTGAATTTTGTAAAAATCAATGATTTGAGAGTTACCCCAATATAACCTCTTAAAATACCGTACTATACTCGTACTTGGTATTAACAAACCCTTATTGTCAACAATTACCTGCGTGGTGTAGTGGGTATACATAGTGACTAGTAAGTCCTACGTTGTTGGTTCGAATCCCAGTTACAATTTTATTTTTCAACTTATTTTATTTTAATAAAATGTATATTTTACGGCTTTATTTCTTTTATTATCTTACTTTGTGTTAGAATATAAATGCAATATTATTTATTTCTACCACAAATAACATAACAGAAAGAAAGACATGCACGCATATTTGTTTTATACATACAATATATCTAACGACATTACAATCCAGTTTAAGGCCACGTGTCATTTCCCGTGTGTTTCGTGTACGATGAACACGTTCTAGTAAACAAAATGCAAAAAAAAAACATTAAACTGTTTAAAGTGCAATCATCGCACGAAGAAAGGCCATAGACGAAAAGTCGGGGTAGGTTATGTGATGAATGTCACTAGCTGGACAAGACTGAATATCAGAAACTGCGATTGGTCGAATAGACTTGAAATCTGAATGTATAGACCTACCCATTTTGAGGTGCGGCAAATAAATTGCCATTTGCTTTATTTTCAAAGAAAAAGTTTCGCCATGAAACTTGCACCAATTCAGGCAAGAACTGACATTTTCGTCAGACAAGGTATCTTTGTACCATCTGGTGTTCGCATATCTAGACAAAATATAAAACCTTCAGTAATCTTTGATGCTTAAAAGATGAAAAAAGTTTCATCAAGTCTACATACAACGGAAATCACCGAACTATTGAACAATCTTGAAATAAGAATATAAAAGTAGAGAAATTGATTTCGATTATAGAAATGACCTTTCTGATGATGACATCATCTTGTAACAAAGGTTATATCAGTAAAGTCCACAACACTAAGGGCTAAAAGCTTTGCGTTAGGACTGCTCTTGACAAAGCTTCAAACTGGTCTTTACCATGAAAACTTAGCAACACTATGTTGTCTGAAAAATGCTCCACAGGTGTCAAGCATTTTCTCTGAAGCAAGTTTCCTGAATGCCTTCTATCACTGATTTCATCTAAACACAAATATGACGGCCTAAATCGAAGTATTCTGCTATGAAATCACACTGACAATAGTCACAACGTATACACATTATGACGCAAAACATAACAAGTCATTGTGACACTAACCCGAGTTTTGTTTTTGTGCTAGCATCTGACAGTCAGTATCGCTACACTTTGGTGCAGAATAACAAACATCTAAACTATATTATGAGTATATAGACAACTAACAAACCAGTAAAATCAGCTTCCACACACGTCTTATAAAAAAAGAAAAATGTTATTCATATGCAACGTATATATTTACACAGAGATTTATTTGTACTTGGCCTCGAAGTAGTGACGGGTATAGAGGCCTGAAAAAGGTGTAACCTAGTTTCTTGCGTA
Source organism: Anadara kagoshimensis (assembly GCA_021292105.1). Classification (NCBI taxonomy): domain Eukaryota; kingdom Metazoa; phylum Mollusca; class Bivalvia; order Arcoida; family Arcidae; genus Anadara; species Anadara kagoshimensis. Next base: position 40,852,627 of record CM037872.1, on the reverse strand, counting down.
TATATTCCTATATGCGGATAGCTCGGCGTTTTGGGAATCATTCTTTGTATCCGATCGAAATAGCCTTTTTCACTATTTTTGATTTTAAAAAATAGTTTATGACATCTTATCTGTACCTAGTGACATCATATCGAAAAATATTTTATCATAATATAATAAAGAATTATCAATAACCTTTAGCTATAGAATGATACCAAATTTAATTGGTATCTATCGTATTTAGGCGTTATATAATCACGATTCTCTTCCCCTACCCCAAAAACGTGTTTTTGACAAATACGTTCAGGTGCTCTTAAAAAATCCGGGATTTACAAAAAATGTCTAGACCGAATTTTGTAAGAAATGCATTTTCATATTATACTGATAATTGCCTTTCAGAAACAAGTTTCAGACCTTTTGGCAAATAAAAGTCAAATAAACCTGTATGAGCTCTGGGACTATAAACGCTATTCTTGAAAATAAGTTTATGTTAGTTTAAACAATATTATATCTCAAAATGCAATATATACAAACACATACAAGGGTCCAGGATAAAGTTTATGTTAGAATAAATTATACTGTTGATATCTCAATTACTCGCAAATTTAAGAATGTAACAATGGATTTCGTTATAAGAAAAAAATTATTATCAAAGTATACAGTACAGTCTAGTCGAAAGTTTTAACACTGAGCCAACGAAAATGTGTCTAAGCTCGGCTGCCGAGTGGCAGAGAAATGGATACCTAGTGAGCAAACATTTGTCAAGAGATAGCTAAAATCTGTCGAGCGTATAGCTAACCAGGGCTGAGTAACTCGAAGCTATCTAAGCAGTTACGAACACTTAACGCCTTTGTGTTATATAGGCATTAAGTGATCGTAACTGCTAAGAGAGCTTCGAGTTACCCAGCCAAGGGGTCGAGTTTGACTGTCAATTCGGCACTAATTTGTTAGCCTAGTGTTAAATTTTCGACAGGCCTGTACTTTATATATAACATCCAGTTTTGATGAATATTGACATCAAGTAGATGTGCTGGTGCAATGTTATGATGAACACCTCCAATCAAACCGGTGATAATAAGCTCTTACATGTTATCTTCCAGTACCTTGTACATTTCAAACATTAATTATATAACTCTTAACTTTGGACGGGGCATTAGATATCAATACTAAGTGAAAAGGTTTTTAAAAGAAAAATATTTGAAACACAAAATTTAAACGAAATATCATACCATCTCCGGTTTGATTGGAGATGTTTATCTAGTCAGTCATTATGAAAACTTCAATGAAAGTAAGTGTAACCCATAACAACTAGATGAATAGCAAATAGGTAATCTACGGCCGGATTTTGAGTCCCTTTTAGACCTAAGACAGGTAGTATAAAATATGTATGTTTTCTTTTATTAAGCGCCAACGCATCATTAACAAACTCCCGCCAGTATTCCCGCGACAGACGTAGTGTCCATCAGACAAATAAACACTCAGAAATCCCTGTATTAGATAAATGGTAATAGCCGTATCAAAGGCTTACCAATGCTTAATCATTTAGGAAGGATTTACAAAAGGTTCAAGATGTCATTCAAATAAGTTCATCATTCCGTCGTCCAATTATTCCGTCAATTCAGCAAGTCAATTTGTAACTAAGCATATAGAGACGGGAATTATAGAAATAGACGGGGGATTGATGTGGTAGAAATCGATGTTAAATATTCCAACATGATCGCTTCTTCTTTCTATTAGTAACGAACGCATTGCGGGTTTATTGACATTTTGGGGGTATGAGTGCAGTTATATAAACAAATAACAAAAAAGTTCTTATATAAAAATAAGAAAATATATATCGTAGTTCTGAAACATGCGTAGGTCAAAACGTACAATATTAACATGGTTTTTATTATTGTTATTTATGATGTCACTCAAACAAAGTCGGGACATAAAGTGTTTACTATATTTGATTTTTTTTCTGCCAACAATCTGCCCGAAAGACATTTATCAAATTTTTCTTAAACTTGACAAGAAAAATCTTTGGGTGAAGTAGATGTGCTGTTCATATTTTGATCATTGACATGTTTCGAAGAGTTCGTTTGTGGGAAACTTTTGAATTGGCATCCCACTTCAGTTATAACTTAATAAAAGGCTGAACACTTGTCCAATGGCCCGTTAGCTGAATAAATTCGTTGATAAATATCCAAAACATTGTCTGAGTACATTATTTCTCTTGTAGAAAACCGATGTAAACATTTAAGTCCCTTCTAAATCGGTTAATAATACTTATAAGCATTTTTCAGCATATATATCTGTCATATACCACTATTTGATTTTAATCATAAAATACATTAAAAAAGTGGTATATGGCATATCTAATAGACATTTGTATAAGATATAATAGGTTTTACTGTATATAGTGTGTATTTGTAGTTGACCAGACACCCAAAGCAATGCATTTGTTAACTTTATTTAAAGTGTTTTCATTATAATAGTTTCAATTGTTATTTTCTTTATTCTTTTGTTTGTTTTTGTTGACGTCAGCAGTAGTATTGACACCAAGGATTGTTGCACATCTTCCCCCATTGACTTCACATTGAAGCTCTCTAGCGAGTTAAAGGTTAATTTTATGATACGGTTGCACTGCGTGACCTTGAAACCTCTCAGCTAGTATGAATTTCAACGCGTGACCTTGAAACCTCTCAGCTAGTATGAATTTCACTGCGTGACCTTGAAACCTCTAGGCTAGTATGAATTGCACTGGCGACATTGAAACTTCGCGGCTAATATGAATTGCACCACATGACCTTGAATTTCATTGCGTGACCTTGAAACCTCTCGGCTAGTATGGATTATAATTTGAGACCTTGAAGCATCTTGGCTAGTATGAATTTTAGAGAGCGAGAGCGAGAGAGAGAGAGAGAGAGAGAGAGAGAGAGTGTGTGTGTGTGTGTGTGTGTGTGTGTGTGTGTGTGTGTGTGTGTATTCAATGACTCTTTGGAAATATTCGGTTCTGACAGCATCGACTAACTTTAGGGCACCTGGGAGTCTAGACCAGTTTGAAGCTGAATGGCTCGTTTTAAGAAAATCTATAGGCGCTATGTAGACCTCAATGATTTTAACAACGGGTTAGTCAATGAATTTTTTACTTTCTTTAAGTAAAAGGTTCTAGAGAATAGTGTTGTATTCCGAGTTATTAATTAGAATCTTTTCTGTATGTGTTCATGATCAACAACTGTATGTTCTTTTAACTTAAAATAGTTAATATGTTTTGAAAATCGAAATAGCGGATTTCACAATTACATCACTAAGAAATGATGTCGCCACATAGATGATATACACGAAAATGTTTGTTGTAAAAACAAAATTTAATTTGGAAATACTTGAAAGGGGAAAATTTAGTTTCCGTGGTATTCGAGTATTAATGAGAAATTTGAGTTTCAAACAACACGGGATATAAAACCATATCGAATCGTAACAAAGGTGATTTACAACTTGTTGCAAATTATAAGAAAAGAAAAATTTATGTCTAATGAAGACGTATTTTGTTTCATTAACTTACTTATATAAATAAGGGCGATTTTCAAATTCTTATTATTGAAATAAAACATTCTGTGACTGTTTCTATTGGCAACGTTTCACGCCGCATAACACCCCCCCCCTCCAAGAAAAAAAGAAAGAAAAAAGAATTTAAAAAAAAAGAAAATATGTCGTCTGCTGCCTGATCCAAATGACCATAATGGCAGGAAAACTCTCACGTAAGCAGCACGTTAGTAATTATGGTGTCCCATTAAAGATAATGATGTCGCCGATCTCTAATGTTTAAATCACTCTGATAATGGTTATAGATGACATTGAATTACTTGTAACATTTACTCTCTCTCTCTCTCTCTCTCTCCCTCTGTGTGTGTGTGTGTGTGTGTGTGTGTGTGTGTGTGAAGGGGGCTATATGGCTGACAAAGAGGGAAATAGTGTAACAGATCGGGTACTCTAGTTTCCACCATCCCAGAACTAAACCATATTCATAATTACAAAACCATGTTTTTTTCAAAGAATGTAACAGCAATTTGAACAATTAAGTTGTAGTTTAATTTGGAGGCGACCTATTGTACAATTTCAGTCTTTTGGATTTTTTTTTCGAAAAATGTGAACACTCTAAGTGTTCATTTTCATTTCAAATATATTTTAACGACGAACAGCTTTGCCTTTTTACCCTTTTCATGCATGCCCATTTTGATTTAATTATTCGCCAATTAAGTTCAATTTGTATAGTTGTTACTACTGTAACAAGCATTTACTCTCAGTCTCAGATGTTTCATATCAAGCATGTCCCCAAACTCGAAATTAAGACAAACTCCAAAAGGACTTAAAAAGAACATTTTGACATTTATAATTAATATTTATTGAACAAGATAAGGAGGGGTTTTTAAAAAGGGCACATACAACTTTGAATTAACGTTAATAATTTCTATTTTAGTTTTCATTCTACTTTTTTGAGAATATCCTTTGGATACTGTCAGGGTGTATGTTTTGCACACAACACTTCAATGGCTTTTTACGAAACTCCTTTGTTTCTTTGGGAAGAAATCTGATATCCCAAGAGTATAGGCACGGTATGATATTGATGAATACTGGTCATCCAATATCGACCACTGGTCAGTGGTCAGTGATAACCTGACCTTGTATCTCTAAGTAATATTGAGTTGTTAGTTAAAGTCTTACGGCGTAGTAATAACTATACGGATTTCAGTAATTTGTCTTTTACAGTTAATATATAATTCAATTACAAAACAATCGTGTTAAGGCTAGTCGATATAGTTAAACTTTCTTACCTCCAATACTTATCCATGTTAATGCTAGTCGATATAGTTAAACTTTTTTACCTCTAATACTTACCCATTTTAAGGGTGGTCGATATAGTTCCAATACTTATCCATGTTAAGGCTAGTCGATAAAGTTAAACTTTCTTACTTCAAATACTTATCCACGTTAAGGTTAGTCGATATAGTTAAACTTTCTTACCTCTAATACTTATCCATGTTAAGGCTAGTCGATATAGTTAAACTTTCTTACTTCAAATACTTATCCATGTTAAGGCTAGTCGATAAAGTTAAATTTTCCTACTTCAAATACTTATCCATGTTAAGGTTAGTCGATATAGTTAAACTTTCTTACCTCTAACACTTATCCATGTTAATGCTAGTCGATATAGTTAAACTTTCTTACCTCCAATACTTATCCATGTTAAGGTTAGTCGATATAGTTAAACCTCTTACCTCCAATACTTATCCATGTTAAGGTTGGTCGATATAGTTAAACCTCTTACCTCCAATACTTATCCATGTTAAGGTTAGTCGATATAGTTAAACCTCTTACCTCCAATACTTATCCATGTTAAGGTTGGACGATATAGTTAAACTTTCTTGCCTCCAATACTTATCCATGTTAAAGTTAGTCGATATAGTAAAACTTTCTTACCTCCAATACTTATCCATGTTAAGGTTAGTCGATATAGTTAAACTTTCTTACCTCCAATACTTATCCATGTTAAGGTTGGTCGATATAGTTAAACTTTCTTACCTCCAATACTTTTCAAACACAAACAAATTCATGTGTTTATCTTAATTTAAAAGTTTTATGTTGCTTTTGGAATTGTGATTTTGACATTGACTGGTATAAGTTTTATAAACTTTCTGCAAGTATGCTACAACTACATCACTAGATCAAAGTTTGCCATTATAGTACTTGTTGGTGCAAAGTCGGAATTTTCGTAAAGAATCGGGAATTTTCGTACAAAGTTTCGTATAATTTCGGTAGTTATCGCACAAATTCGTGAAGGGTCGTACAAATTCGAGCTTATTCCGGATAAGCATTCTGTTTTCTTTAGTTAATTTGGTTGTTTTATCTATAGCCAGGTATATATGTTTTCAGTTACGACTTACCATTAATAAAAAACTCTTAATCCACGTCTAGTAGGTATCTGTTATCATTTGATAGACAACCTTGTGGTGAAAGAAGAAATTATTTTACTGAAACACAAGATATGAAAATGTCAAATGATACTATTTTTATGTCATTCAATAAACTAAAATTATCAATATCATCATTATAAAAAGTATATATTCACGTCATTATATTTATCAAAAATTGATAATTCCAATCAGAAAACCTTCATTTTAATGTTTATATAGACACAACTGTTACATAACAAACCGATTAACGATAACATTATCATTGAGACCATTATAAGTTAGCGGATGTTATTACCACATATTTTTTATACCCCTATAACCATATGCATGTAACTTTATACGTCGATTGAATAGGATTAAATATTCAAACTTTGAATTAAAACTAAATTTTATTGATATTTTTCCAAAAAGTTGCTCTCTAAATGATTGATGATCGATCTTTGATCTTTGATCGTGATGAACTGCAAAAAACGATCCGACCGTATGGCGAAAACAAAATGGCGGATCTAAAACCGTATTTACTTTTTTTTTTATCAAAATAATCTATTATTTGACCCAAATATGACAATTTTCTATTCAATTTACTTTAATTATTACTAAATTGATATATTTATAGCCAATCATAAAGTTATAAAGCCCATGTACATGTATACTATAAAATACGGGTATAAAAATGTGGTAATAACACATTTGTTATTGACACGTACGGGGCAATAACCACTTCGCTATTATAAGTAATATCTTGTCATCACTATATTTATCTTATAGATTACTATAGCTAACACACGTATTCATGATAGTAATCCTCTAATTTTTTACAGAGATTTCTGTAAGTCGAGGTATATTTTGTGTCAAAATATTTGTTATTTTTTTTAATATAATTAATCCTATAGGTATGAATAGCCAACACTCGTGTATTTTAAGTAATCATCTTATTTTGTAGAGATTTCTGTAAGCCGAAATATATTTTGTGCCATTTTTGTATCTAACAGATTTGAATATATCACATCCATATTATTAAGTATTAAACTTTTTTGTAAAGATTTCTGTAAACCGAAGTGTATTTGTGTCATTTTTTACAGTTATAAAATCCTTGACGTCTGATAAGGATATTTTTTGTTTTGAATTATGCCAAGTACATCTTATGCATCTGCTTTTTTGGTTTTCTTTTATCTGAAATCAAACCTGAGATGCTTGATTGAAAAATCCGAAACAAGTCGACATGCGAGAAATTGTTTGTCATTCATTCATTATTTATTTCCTCTATAAAAGAGATATTACATTATAACATATGTGTTAACATATATACATGTATAATACTAAATGTCAAAAGTTTAACACAAGAACAACTAAATAAATAAATGGTACATATTTACATATTTACGCATAATATATTATGTCTGAGTAACACCTGTGACCATCTACCCCCTTGCATTTAGGGTGGAGATATATGTGGCTGACATCTGTTTCACAAAGCAGTAGCAGGCAGTGGTAAACCGATGAAGATGGGGTTGCTCTAAATTTAGTCCTTTGCTATTTCCCAACAGTACTAACGTAAAATCAGTTTCACTACAGCTTAGTAGAAAAGCTGATATGTAAATTGGAAAGTCGTCTGTTAATTTTTCGAATCGCATTCAGAGATAAACATGTGCTTAAGATGTGTTCCAGTAGGTCACTATATATCGAGTCACATAAGTAGCAGACATTGACACTATGTTGTGGGGGTACAGTCCAAAGTTTTGAGACGAATCTTGCTACCTGTAGTTCCTTGTTGTTAGTCGGATATTTCCAAACAAGCGACGGTTTTATAGAGGAGTGAAGTTGGTTAAATCTACTGAAACTATCATCGTTTGTAACTCTCTGAAGCCAAAGTGTAGATTCTCGACCGTATACAGCTGTGTTAACAATTTGTTTCCATTGTATTTTGGTGGGAATAATCTGTTCTTTTACGAAGAGTTCCAGGTGGTCATATAACAAGTACTTCTGTATTAGTCTAATTATATCCGGAATAAAGCCAGTCATGTTACTATTGTCGGAAGCGGTAATGTTCTGATATAATCTGTATAGAAAAACCTGTTTTGTATGTGAGTGATAGTTAAGATTACATAATCTATTGTAAAACAGAAGCTTCCTTCGGTCAATTTCGCTGTTTATTCGATGAATTCCTACCATGCTCTGACAAATGTCCGATCTAGTATTCCAGTTGAAATCTTGGGATTTTTTTACAATGAAGTGTTGAAAAACATCTAACATTTTAATGTCTGACTGTTTCAAGTTATGCCAAAGTTCACAACCGTATAGTACAGATGGTAGGACAATTTTTTTGTAAAGGCTGATAACGGTAAGCGGATTTAGAGAGTCCCTAGATGGAAGAGCAAAGAAAGATTTTCTGCCTTTTTCACATGCCGTTTCTGTCCGTAAAGATGATGAGAGATCTGATGATTGTATAATACCTAGATGGTTATATGTAGTTTGAACTGTAAGTTGCTTGTTACCGATTTTCCACACAAGGTTCTGTTTGAGGGTTCTTTTAGGTCCGTATACTAGTACAGCTGATTTTGACGGGTTAAATTTAAATCTCCATTTCTTTGAGTAACTATATGAAACATCTAGCATCTGTTGAAGGCCGTATGGTGACGTACTGATACATGTTATGTCATCTGCCAGTGTTGGATTTCCAGATTTTACGTCATGAACACACGCGGATGATGGACATTTTTCTAAGTTGGAGATAAGACCGTCTATAAACACTAGGTACAAGAACGCTGACAAAACACTACCTTGTCGGACGCCTTGAGTCTGTTGAAACCATTCTGATTGAACTGAATTTGCAACGACAGCACTCTCTGTATTCACATGAAAGTCATTAATTAGCGACCATAAGGTGCCTTTAATGCCTAATTTGTGGAGTTTTACACAGAGACCAGTTCTCCACACTATGTCAAACGCTTTTGAACTGTCTAAGAATGCAACAAAGACTTTACTTCCTTGTTCTATATTGTATAACACAGTCTCTTGAAGTTGAAATGAAGCTGTTGAACATCCTGATCCTTTGATGAAACCATGCTGTTGTTTGGAGGGAAAATCGGTAAGATTAACAAATTGGTCTATCCTAGAAATAAGTAGTTTTTCGAACAGTTTAGAGATCGTAGGTAAGAGTGACACTGGTCTGTAACTATCTGGAGAACTTTTAACTTTTCCACCAGCTTTATATATGGGAACAATCAATCCACGTTTCCATGCTGCGGGAATATAACAGTTACTAACAACGCCATTAAACAATTTGGTAATTACAATAGACAATACACTGCCACCGTGGATTATGTGTTCATTTTGAACACGGTCGTGACCAGGCGCTTTACGTGCCTTGAGTTCCTTAATAAGAGTCTGAATTTCACTGACAAGTATTTCACCACCAGGGAGATAACTGTGCGTTAAGATATTAGAATGTGAAATATTATCATATTCCGTGCTTACATGATCATAGAAATCACGGTCAAACTCGGGATCATCCACTTGAGAATATATACTATTGTAGTATTCAGCAAAAGCGTTAACAACATCTTGAGGCGTGTTATTAACAGTGTCGTTATACACAATTTCAGGATAAATTTTATCACATCGCGATTTTTGTTTGTGAACAAGACGCCAAAATAATCTGATGTCGCAGCCTGCTGCCGAGTCGATATCGGAGTATGTTTTATTTATATATTCTTCGGCTGCTTCTTCCTGAGTGTATTTGAAGTGTCGTTTAGCGCGTTTGTAATTATAATAGGACAAGTATTGCATTCCTCGTGGTTTACCATCTAAAATCCATATTTTTCGCATTTCACGTTCGTTTTTGTGTGCATTTTTAACATTTTCAGTCCAGTACGGCTTAGTGTTTAAACTAAACTAAACAAGTGATCCTTATATATAGCGGTGGCCTTTAAGGCAGGTTGGACTGTATACGCTGTTTGGTTCATTTTATTATCTAAAAATATTATCCAGAGCCTCATTTCTTTGTTATTGTACATTTGTCGACGACATTGTTGTTCAATCATCGTCCTCTGTGTTTCACTCAATGCAAAGCCAACATCAAAGACAGCGCGAGGCCATTAACAAGTGTGCATGTATTCCTTAAAGTGTTAAGTTAGTTCTATTGGTCAAGTCTCCTGTTTCACAATAAAAATCATCAACTTAAATTTTCCTTAACTACAATAAGATATGGTAAATGAACTCTTAATTGTTTTGTTAATTTAAGATATTGGGGAATTAAATATGATTTTGATTATAACTTCAAGTGTTAAGTTTTGTCAACAATAGTTATTCGTTGTTCCAAAAAAATATTGCCAAAGATTGCTGAAATTAAGTTAAAGAAAATCTTAGTTAAGGAACGATTGTAAAATCGATGTCAGGATTATTTTGTCCTTTCAGTTTTCTTACTTCTGTATTGTCCTCAAATATTAAAACCAATGCGAGGTCACCAGTAAGCGTACATAATTCCCCAGACGGTAAAACTATAGTGATCCAGATTTATACATTTATTCTATCTCTGTCCACAACACATGGTTATCGACCGGCGTTATTTGACGTTAAATGTTTCACAAACAAATATTTACTAACATGTATTACAACTGTTTGAAATTATGAAATATACACATAGAGTGTTAGATAGATCCGAGCCGGACAAAGACACTTTATTTTCTCACTTTTGTATTTTATCTTTTTTTTGGTTGGTTCTAAATTTTGTTTCAGTATTATTGTACTTATCTATTATAAATTGTGATACATGTATTTCATGTTTTCGTTAATCTGTTTTTAAAAAAGAAATTGTTTGGCGTTTGACTTGTAAATCGTGTAATGCCAAAAATTAAAAATGAAATGGTTTCAATATGCATGTATTGATGTAGAAAAATATGGCGCCTTGAGGTCCATAAACATAATCCATACACTCATTCAAATGGATGAGGTAATTTTATCTAATTCAATTCTTAAAATTAAAGAAATAAATTTACACATTTATGAATACAATCATAGAAATATTCATTAAATCAGTAATTCGAAACTTAAATGCAGGGACCAATTAGAAAAAGTGCACAAAGAGATACGTGTTATGTATTCATTTATAAACAAAGCCTTAACTGATGCCTTAGTTCTAAATAAAATGATATTAAACTATTCATTGTCTTTCTGCCTGTAGGTTTATTATATAATGATATATTGAGGAAAACCTACAAAACTACTCTCTAATATCTTTTATGTCTTCATTTACAGTTCTGATTACGATATGTTGCCTGGCATTTGATTGTAATTGAAAGTTCTGGTAACTTTTTTGAAAACTTTGGTTACAATGGAAAAGCTCTGGTTGCAATGAAATAGTTTTAATTGCAATTAAAAATGGTTCTGCTTGCAATGAAAAACTTTGGTGCAACACTCGAAAAATTCTTGTTGCAATTAAAACGCTTTGACTGCAATGAAATAGTTTTAGTTGCAATTGAAAGGGTCTGGTTACAATGAAAAAGCTTTGGTTGCACCACTTAAAAAAATCTTTTTGCAATTGAAAAGCTCTGCCTGCAGTGAAATAAATTAATTTGCATTTAAAAAGCTTTGGATGCACAGATTGAAAGCTCTTGTTGCAATTGAATCGTTCCGGCTGCAATAAAAAAGTTTTAGTTGCAATTAAAAAGCTTTGGTTGCAACACTTGAAAAGCTCTTTTTGCAATTGACAAAATCTCTGATCGCAATTGAAAAGCTCTGGATGCAATGGAATAATGTGGTTGCAATTTAATAGCTTTGGTTGCAATTGAAAAACTCTGATCGCAATTGAAAAACTTTGGTGTTTGCAATTGAACAGCACTGAATGCAATAGAAAAGTTTTGGTTGCAGTAGAAATGGTTTAGTTGTAATTTAAAAGCTTTGAAGATTTTTTTCGCAATTCAGAAATTGATTAAAAATTCCAACGTTTAGGATGTCTGTTACTCAAGGCGGGAATCACATCTCTTTTTAAAATGCGTTATAATACTTGTTGCAATTTTGAAATTATTTTAATTCTGAAGCGGACATTTGACCCTCAATAAACACAAAGATTTGTTTATTTAATAATCAATACATATGAGTTATATCTCTTGTATATTATTCTATAGTAAATAGTTAAACGTTCAGAAAATTAATCAGTAACCGACAGACGTCATTGATTTGTAAATATTATCCCACATCAACAGTCTGCCTTGCACATAAGTCTCACGAAATTTATCCGAAGTCCATCAATCTCTTTCGGATGAATCGCCGACATTTTCTGTCTCAAAGACTTTGGTTAATAGCGAGACAGATTTCCGTTTCAATAAGTTCTTTTCAGCCTAAATACTAATCCATTTAACATTAGCCCGTTTCTATGGCAATTCGTGTTTTTTGTTGGTGAAAGTATTTCAATAATAGATAAAGTTGGTCGCCCACCCCTATACATGTACATGTATAGTAGATAAATGTTTTAATTATGTTGCAAGAGACATGACGGATCCCTCTCATTGTCATCTTTTTATTCTGAAGTGAAAACATTCCAATCTTTGCAGTGCACAAGATCAGCTTGTTAACGTGACAAGGGACATAGGTTTTTCAAGGTCTTTTCCAAAGGACCCCATGACTGTCATTTCTAATAGCCGAGCTCTTTTCGAAACAACAGTTGCTGTCTAATTTTAAGTCTCGGTCAGACAAACACCTGTCGGGGGTTTGAACTCAGTCTTGCAATATACTGAGCTAGTACTTTACCAACTGAGCTACCATAGAGATCTACTTCTTAATAAAAGAAACCACAAATCATTCATGATTAAAATATGAAATCCTGGCATCTGTTTTCCAGTGAATGCTCACAGCACCAAGTATGTTTTATCCATGCGTGTAAACTGAATACAATTTACATATCTAAACAGAAGTATTGACAAATTTTTTCCTGAGTTAAATAGACTGGAATTTTATATAAAAATTTACCAATTCCATGACATTGCTGTATTATCTGTATTTATACACAGCAATCCCTCAAAAATGGCCCTGTACAACAATGAATCAGTGTGCGTCTTAATAAAAAAAACCTTTTGTTGGTGTGTTCCCCAAACACCTACACGCAAAACAACACCGCATTAAAGATGAGAAATAAAGGGCTTTTCAATGGTGCTTTAAGTAGGCGTTCGGGGAATAAACGCTTTTGTTGGATTATAAGCATTGCATGGACTTTTAGGAAGGAACAGACCCATGTTTGTATGTTACAAAGACAACTCTTCGAAATAAATATCTAAATGATGAATACTTTGTAATAAATGTATGTAATTACTTGCAATCTTGTATATATATATATAGTGTGTGTGTGTGTGTGTGTGTGTGTGTGTGTGTGTGTGTGTGTGTGTGTTCAAACAAGAGAGCATACATATATCAATTGGTTATGACAAAGAGAGAGAAGGGGGTCTATTAATCTGCAATGTGGTTACAATTTGTTGTTGGGACAATGTCCTACACCTTTGAAAACAGCGTTATAGAGCATTTCAACCAACCCTACTGCCCGTAGATCTGTGGTCGCGTGATTTTGTACCCAAATAGTTGGTAGTGTCTCCACTACACCATTGAGAGAGAGAGAGAGAGAGAGAGAGAGAGAGAGAGAGAGAGAGAGAGATCTATACTCTTCATTATCACAGCTTCAGATTCCTGATATGATTTATCACATAGTTTTTATATAAGATAAATCAGATAAGATGTGTATCACACGTGTTTAGTATTGACTAGAAAACATCTGGTTTACAACACAATATTAAGACAAATGTCTGAACTTAGATACACTTCAATTAAAAACCCTTGAATAAACACAGCTGTATCAATGTATCAATAATTAACAGTGATTGGTGATGTTTGCCGTTAATCAGTCCCGATTTGTGATGTTAGCTGTTTATCAGTCCCGATTTGTTCTGTTTGCAGTTTATCAACCCTCATCAGTATTGTTTATTAAATAAAGAGGTTTCTATACCTGGCACAAATGATGTATTCAAATTAAATAGCGTTTTATTTTTTATATTCCTTCCGATCTATTAGTGCTTGTGAACTTGATTTATAACTATACACTCTAAGACCTTTTCTTCACAGGGCATTATTTTTACAAAGAGGGGAAGAGTGTAGCAAATAATGTTACTTTTGAAATCAAATGCGTTTTATCTTCTTTTATTTCTTGGTTCTTATAATTTGATGATAATTAACACAAAGATCATAAAAGTTCCGTACAAGACAACGTTTTTCCCAAAGAGTGGAAGTCTGTGGCATAAAAGTGTTTACTTCTTGGGCACTATGTCACAGCGTACAAAATAATTGAAAACAAGGCACAGATGAACTCAAACTTTACAACTAGTTTATATACGGGCTTTTGTTTTTTGCCCTCCGATTTGAGCACAAATCAACAGATTTATTCAGCATACATGTATTTGATTTTTTAGACACGCCTTTGTATACAATAAAATAGCACTTAAGCAATAGTTGTAGTAAATTATTTGTAAAATTAGTTTCTTTGAAGCTATTTGTGAGGTGTTTTGAAAGTACACACTATGTAATCCGATAAATTAGTGACAGAGTTCCATTGATGCTGTGGCCTGTACTCTTGACAGGGACGTAAAACCCATTCATTCCATCAATCGTTGAAGGCTTTGGTCTATGACTGGTGTCTGTGAGTGATGTTTGTAATTTGACATGTTTTATATTGTTGTTAATGGATTCTGTTTCTTTCCACATGATGCTTTTAAACCAAAAGAGAAAGTCTAAATACGAATTGACTGTGTAAAGTCGATAAAAATAACTTCTACAGAATTGAATACTGTCTCGGTCGTACCTCAGAAAATAAATACCCTCCTTTTTATCCCCCGTTTACAGTCAGTACATCAGTTTAATTGGTAAAAAGCACGCATATAATCCCATTTCTTCATTGACAATACCCTTTCTCAAGTTAAACATCTCAGATAGAAATGAATTGTTTCGATAAATAGGGTTTTCATTTTCCCATAGAATAGTTAAACCTAACATTACACAAGCAATAACAACGCAAATCCATAAAATAGTCGTTTCGTTAATTTCAACGGATTCTGTTAATTAAATATCCAAGAGGCAATGTTCAACAAAAAGCTAAGTTTAGATCTTTAAATGGTTCTAATACAGCTATGTGTGTGCAGACAGACAATTATCATGAAAAGAGAACTTGAGAAAATCACCCTTCCATAAAGATGCATTTTTATATTTCTAACAATTGTTAAGACTCGTATTTTCAGATATAATATTAAATACGGATTCCGCTTATAGAAGACATTCCTTGTTTAAGCTTGTTCTTATGTCGAAGTAAATGATTTGTTCTGTGAGGTACAGTACAGACCTGTCGAAAGCTTAACAGTCTGCTTACCAATAAGTGCCGAATTGACAATTAACCTAAGTCCCTTGTTACCTATAATTCAACAGCTACTAGTTACCTATAATATCACCCACTCGTCAATCAAGCTTGACATCATTTAACGAGCTCAATGTTTTGTTAAACAGGTCTGTTATGCAACTAATAACTAACCTTCATTTTTTGTCCTTTTTGTGTTTATGTATGTCAGTAATACAGTTATATAAAAAATTTTGATTAACCACTACCTCTTTAGAAGGATTTTTTTTGTGGACGAGTGGCCTGAAGCTCAAGCAAAGTGGTATGACTAAGCGCCTAAGCCCGGGGTCCATTCGTCCAAATGCACGGACTAGTGTTGACGTTAATCAGTCTATGCTTTATCGAAGGTCGGTAGTTGTTTGCTCTCACAGAACTGACTGTCTCGATATAAGTGAAAAAATGACTGAAGCATTTCACCACTGGTCCACAACACGATTTTGTTAAAAACAATTGCGAAATAAACAATTAGAATCATTGATTAATTGAATGGGGTTTTACGTCGCAGTCATGAATATGTCATTTATTTCGAGACGTCACCAGTCATAGGTGAATTGGCAGATTTTTTTTCTTTGCATTGCGCCCAGGGTATTGTGCAGGGAGAGTTCTTTAACGTGCCATGTCTGTCATGACATGGGCGTCTCCCAAAGGACCATTCACACTTTCATTTCTAAATGCCGAGTGGTTTGTGAAAGAAGTTGCTATGCCTATTTTCAAATCCTAGTCAGGCCCCGGTCTAGGTTTTGAACCCACGACATCCCACATACGGAGCGAGCACTCAATCGGGAACAGTATTGCCTGATAACAATCAGAACAGTTTGTTTGGGAGTTATAATCACACACAATACCTTTATCTGGCATTATAATCTGCAATATTGAAGTAAATGGTACACTATTCTAAACCTGTAAAACTATAGAGATTTGATTTAAACTCTACAGAAGTTCGTGTCTTAAGCTTGTTGTATTTTATTTCGACGTTGTAAATTATTGCTTTCTTGAGTTAACTTACTCGTACAACTGTAGTAAACTGTCATTTTGTGAGAAATTAAATCTAAGCCGTCTTAATTTTCACAGTTCTGTCATTCACGTTGGTAGAGACGTTGTATTTTATTGCAGTTTATCAGCAAATTTGTAGAGATTTTATTATGTATCTCAAGTTTCCATCCCTTCGTGTGAGATTGTTTGTCAGTTCGCTAGTTGAAGATCGGCGTTTTTCCCTGATACTTCGGGTTTATTCACTTTGACAATGCTCTATATAGTGAAAAAATTTGATTGGGGCATTAACATTATTGTTCCAAAATTCTTTCACTATATCGAGCGTTTCCATTCTCTTCATGAACTTGTAAAGTATAATGGGTTACCTAAAGTGCATAAAACTAAAAATAAATAAAACATTTATGGAAATTGAGACGTTTAGTTCTGGGATGGCAGTTAAAGCAAATTATCTTGCTTGTGCTTTCTCGGGAACATTTCGTACTGCTGTCATTGTTTCAACTAGTAAAACACAACTACCTATTATTCAAGTTTTTAACTATAAACTGGAGTATGGAATTATTTGACCGGTACAACTGTCTCGGAAGCCTCAAAATTATATGTAGTAATGGTACTATACCAAAGAGAGAGAGAGAGAGAGAGAGAGAGAGAGAGAGAGAGAGAGAGAGAGAGAGAGTGCGTGCGCGTGTGTGTGTGTGAGCGAGCGATACTGTAACCACACCACAGTAAAAACTTAACGCGTTCACGGTATTTCTGTGAAGCTATACATTATAATTATCGTTAACATGTATACCAAATGTTTAGAACATTCAAAAACAGAAATGTTTATCCACAATAACTATATAAACATCGGTATGATTTAACTATTATAACAGACCAACATCATAGTTACAAACAAACCGACATCATAGTAAGTTTAACGATTACAAATTCTTTATGTAAATCACGTAAAACGGCATGTCAGAGTAAACATTACTTAAGCCTGGATGTATGTATGCATGTATGCATATTGTAATTTGCCAGCTTCAATTTTTTTACGTTGCTTTTGGATTGTGGTTTGGACATGGATTGATATGTTTGTTTTTATTTTGCTTTGGGATTGTTGTTTGGACATGGATTGGTATGTTTGTTTTTACTTTGCTTTGGGATTGTTGTTTGGACATGGATTGGTATGTTTGTTTTTACTTTGCTTTGGGATTGTGGTTTGGACATGGATTGGTATGTTTGTTTTTATTTTGCTTTGGGATTGTTGTTTGGACATGGGTTTGTATGTTTGTTTTTACTTTGCTTTGGAATTGTAGTTTGGAAATGGATTATTTTTTCTATTTTTCTTTCTTTTTCTTTCTTTTTTTACTTTGCTCTGGGATTGTTACTTAGACATGGATGGGTATGTTTGTTTTTACTTTGCTTTTGGATTATGATTTCGACATGGATTGGTATATTTGTTTCTACTTTGCTTTGGGATTGTGGTTTGGACATAGATTGGTATGTTTGTTTTTACTTTGCTTTGGGATTGTGGTTTGGACATAAATTGGTATGTTTGTTTTTACTTTGCTTAAGGATTGTGATTTGGACATGGATTGGTATGTTTGTTTTTACTTTACTTTTGGATTGTGGTTTGGACATGAATTTGTATGTTTGTTTTTTCTTTGCTTTGGGAATGTGTTTTGGACATGAATTGGTATGTTTGTTTTTACTTTGCAAAGAACATTACTTCCTTTATCATACAAACTGTATGTCAAGTTCATTTGATTTTCCATACCTTGAAATAACCACAATGTTACATCTACTCGTTTAAATGTGGAAATATATTTTATCATCATCATCATCATCATCATCATCATCATCATCATCATCATCATTATCATTATCATCATCATCATCATCATCATCATCATCATCATCATCATCATTACTTTAGGTAATTTCATCTCACTCTGACATGTGACTATTAAGCTGGTAGTATACTATTGTAGCTCCTTGCTTTGACATCGTCTTTGACAAATATTCATAGTAATATGAATGTAAGTGGATGACTATTCTTTTATAGACGGTATATGCAACAATTTGAAAAAAAGGTTTTTATAAGAAATGCGTATTGAACAATGGTCATTCAGTTTGCAATGATCTGAAGTGAGTCAAACCCTATTGAAATTCCAATATGTCTGTACCATATATACCTTTTAAAAATTACCATTTAATTAAAAATGGTTAGTGACATATGTAAAAGTTCCTAGATATTTCTCGACAAGTTGTAGTATAAAAGAGTAAATGAAATCCGTCTTGGGCGGCATTATAAAAAAAACCTATATAATTACATGACTACATCGTTTTTGACAACATGTCAGTTCCAGAATGTTTTGCATGTTAAACCGTTTACCAGGCAGTAAGTTAGACAAAATAACAATTTTTGCTCTAAATTAAGACATTGCACGATATAACATAAGCTAGTTTAAGCAAAACATCATATGGAACATAAAAACTGAAATACATATTTATCCGTTGTGTGCACATTATCCGTTGTCCAGAATCTTTATTTTATGTGACTGAATGGATATTTGATTGACAGTTACAGACTGCAATGAATACAATATTGTTATATCATTTGATATAAAATGCAAGTCAATCTTGCCATCTGTATTAGAATTAAATCATCATGTTTTAAATTCCCCCGAGAGTTTTATATCTGCAGAATTTTTTACCTTCTAATTAGGAATAGCAAAGCTTTGGGATGGTTAGTGTTACAACCTCGATGACAAATTCTGTACACCAACCAGAATTACATATCTGATTAGATTCTTTGCATGTCAACAAAATATTGACTTTAATTCTTTCTAATTCCCCTGTGTCATATTTGACTTTTTTCTTCTCAATAAATTTTTAACTTTTGTTGTTTTGAAACCAAAACAATCCATACTTCTGTGACAGGAAAGGGAAAAAGCGACCAAACCGAGACTCGAACCCAAGACCTTTCCAATACTCGTTGGACACTTATATTCTGCAATATTTTGTTCATTGCTTTGAATATGAATATCAAATAATTGAATGCCTATTCCGTGATGAATGGGACATCGGCTGAGTGGTCATATAGAGATGACCTTCAAACACAAGGCATATCACCGCTGCGCGGGCTCGATCCCGACCGATTTTTATGTGAAAAAGTCCTCTACTGTTTGACTCGGTAGCAGTAAATTATTAAATGCCAACTTCTTGTTGAAGTTCAACTTGATGGATCTATCTGAGACAAGAATAGCATAATTGAGCTTTCGGTAAAACCCAGATAAAGATACGGTTTGGTTTACTGAGACGTTTATTTGTAATACAAAGTTTCTTTGGGTCAGTCAAATAATTAAATAAATAAATAAATAAATAAATAAATAAATAACCAATCTTAATTACAAACTCAGTTTAATTTTCATTTAGTGAACTTAATGTACTTATTTGACACAAAAGCACCAAATCAGTTCTTTTAAAAGGTATTTATTTATTTATTTATTCAGTTATTTAGTTACTTTGTTACGAGTTTTGTTTATTAGAGTTAATATACATTGACTGAATTAGGACACTAAAGTTACTTGTATTATAACATGATAAGTACAAATGGTTCAAAAGAGCAATACAGAAGATAACAGATCTGAGGCAATAACAAGTTTATACATGTACTTAAGCTTTTATTGAATATTTCTAAGTGTATACTTAGTCATTATTGAATATTTCTGGTAAATTCAGTAGTTTGTGATGTGTATCTGAGATTTTGTCACTATATGCACTTACACTTTAGGTAAGTGGAAGGTAATGGGTTCGAACCCCGACGGGGTCTGACCCAAGATTTGAGAGTGGGTAGTGACTGTTCTTTCGCCAAGCATTCGGTACATGAAATGAAAGTCACGAATCGGTTTTCGGATGGGAACTTAAAATAAGCGAGAGCCCGATCCCGTGTCGTGTCACGGAAGACATTTCATGATAAAGAACCCTGCTGCATAATGCCATCAGCTCAACGCACAGGCAAAATTTCTGCACCTCACCTATAGCTGGCAATATCTCGATATAAGTGAAATATTCTTGACTAGGACGTTAAACACCATTACTCAACTCACACCCTAACCATAAAGTATAAACCTGTGAGACTAATAGTCAGAAACCAATATAAATCACTTGTAAGGCGCGCTTTTACGTATTACAGTGCCTCTCGTCGCTAGGGTTCGAATCCTGGTGTGGCCAATCGATGGGCCGATCAACCGATATGATTGAATACTAGTGTTTACTTAACAAGCAAATTCACTGAATTGGATGCCCCGCCAGCAGGTTTATTTGTGATTTGTACTTACGTTCAAAGGGCCATAACTTCAAGGAAAATGAGCAAACCAACTCGGGTTAATGACATGCGCATTTCTTATCTATGTTGATACTTTGCACCAAGTTTCGTGAAATAGTGCTTCATAAGTTCTGACAAGAATTTCGGACAGACTGAAGGATGGATAGAAACTAGAATTTAATATCCCCTCTTTATTCGAAAGGCGGATGATAAAAATACTAATTATATATAAATGCCAAATCCAGAGAAACACATACCGGTAATATTGTAACTATGTAGTCCATTGTAAGAACATTTCATCACTTTCATTGCTTACTGTTTACATTTCAGATCGACAGTGGGGACTTTTTAGTAATCACAGGGAACTGAGGGCTCTATTTCATATCTAGGTTCTTGTCAAACACATCCTCCCTTAGCTCCAATAAGCATTACATTTATTTTCACCTATTTGAGATAAACGTGACATGTTGATTCAATTTTTTTATTTTAAAACTCGATTCTGTGTTACTAATATTTTAAGCATAGTTAATATCTCGTATATTTTGATGTTATCTAAGTTCTTTTATAATGCTGATCCGTCCTTAGATCTTCTACCACATCTCTCATTAATAACACTCTCAATATGCTAATCCCGTCAAAATCCGGGTCTTAATGTATCTATGTTCTAGCTTATACCAATGAATATAAAATGTATGGTTTAATTTTCAAGATTCATTAAGACGTTATAGGAAGAAACTATAGTACAGACCTGTCGAAAGTTTAACACTGAGTTAACAAATTAGTGTCGAATTGTCAGCTCATCACTGTCCCTCGTTATTTCAGAACATCCCGGCAGTTGCTATATATGACTTGGAGCTTTGCTTTTCGGCCAGAAGTTATCCATATCTCGGTCACTCGAGAGTCAAGCTTTAACTTATTTTCGTTAGCAGAGTGTCTTACTTTCAACAGGCCTGTTTTTTATATAGATCTTAGCTTTAGTAAAGTACAGACATGTCAAAAGTGTAACACAGAGCTAACGAAAAGGATTCGAATTTTGTCTTCCGAGTGACCAAGATATGTCTAGTTAGTGGTCGAAAAAACTGCCGAGAAAAAGATAACAGTTGTGGAGATAAAGTGAATAAACAGGGACAGACGAGAGCTGAGCTGCCGATTGAGCACTAATTCGTTAGCTTACTGTTAAATTATCGTCAGGTCTGTACTGTATTTAAGTGTTACTTATAACTCTTTACTTGAAGTCTGTAGGGGTTCAAATGATGGCGCAAAAACTATCTAAAACAAATCTTCTTGATAACAGGTCAAAAACCAATTAATGCTAGTATTAATGATAAATGCCCTCAATATCTCGGAGAGTTCTATGTGTGAAATTCCGTCCCAGAACTAGGTTTATTGCAGTTTATTTGTGATTTTTAGTATAAAAGTTTTTTTCATTTTTAAGTTAGTTTTTAAAAGGCAATTTTGACACATAATGTGTGAAATTCCATCTCAGGATTTTATTCCAGTTTATTGTGGATTTAAGTATAAATGTTTTAATTTTTTTAGTGTTAGTTTTTAAAAGTCAATTATTACACATTAACCTTGTTAAATCTGTAGAGAAGACCTTCGCCAGATCATTCAACTCAACATACAGTTCTGTCTCTTAACAATACTTAATTTGGAGACTATATGAATGTCATCTATCCTAGTGAGCTTGAAATAAAGGATATGACTGATTCCTCAAGTTCTGCTTCATATTTAGACTTATACCTGAAGATTGACTATCGTGAAAGGCTACATTTGAAACTTTATGACAAACGTGATGGCTTTAATTTTTCTATTGTCAACGTTCCTTTTCTCTGCAGCAATATACCTGCTTTTCCTGCTTATGGTGTATTTGTTTCCCAATTAATACGCTATGGTAGAGCTTGTTCCCACTACGGGGACTTTGTACAACGACGAGCTGCTTGCAAATGCGTTGTTGACTTTGGGATATTGCAAGCCTAGGCTTATCAAGTCCCTCGAAAGTTTTATGTCTGTCAATATCTCGGAGAGTTCTATGTGTGAAATTCCGTCCCAGAACTAGGTTTATTGCAGTTTATTTGTGATTTTTAGTATAAAAGTTTTTTTCATTTTTAAGTTAGTTTTTAAAAGGCAATTTTGACACATAATGTGTGAAATTCCATCTCAGGATTTTATTCCAGTTTATTGTGGATTTAAGTATAAATGTTTTAATTTTTTTAGTGTTAGTTTTTAAAAGTCAATTATTACACATTAACCTTGTTAAATCTGTAGAGAAGACCTTCGCCAGATCATTCAACTCAACATACAGTTCTGTCTCTTAACAATACTTAATTTGGAGACTATATGAATGTCATCTATCCTAGTGAGCTTGAAATAAAGGATATGACTGATTCCTCAAGTTCTGCTTCATATTTAGACTTATACCTGAAGATTGACTATCGTGAAAGGCTACATTTGAAACTTTATGACAAACGTGATGGCTTTTAATTTTTCTATTGTCAACGTTCCTTTTCTCTGCAGCAATATACCTGCTTTTCCTGCTTATGGTGTATTTGTTTCCCAATTAATACGCTATGGTAGAGCTTGTTCCCACTACGGGGACTTTGTACAACGACGAGCTGCTTGCAAATGCGTTGTTGACTTTGGGATATTGCAAGCCTAGCTTATCAAGTCCCTCGAAAGTTTTATGTCTGTCAATATCTCGGAGAGTTCTATGTGTGAAATTCCGTCCCAGAACTAGGTTTATTGCAGTTTATTTGTGATTTTTAGTATAAAAAGTTTTTCATTTTTTAAGTTAGTTTTTAAAAGGCAATTTTGACACATAATGTGTGTGAAATTCCATCTCAGGATTTTATTCCAGTTTATTGTGGATTTAAGTATAATGTTTTAATTTTTTTAGTGTTAGTTTTTAAAAGTCATTATTACACATTAACCTTGTTAAATCTGTAGAGAAGACCTTCGCCAGATCATTCAACTCAACATACAGTTCTGTCTCTTAACAATACTTAATTTGGAGACTATATGAATGTCATCTATCCTAGTGAGCTTGAAATAAAGGATATGACTGATTCCTCAAGTTCTGCTTCATATTTAGACTTATACCTGAAGATTGACTATCGTGAAAGGCTACATTTGAAACTTTATGACAAACGTGATGGCTTTAATTTTTCTATTGTCAACGTTCCTTTTCTCTGCAGCAATATACCTGCTTTTCCTGCTTATGGTGTATTTGTTTCCCAATTAATACGCTATGGTAGAGCTTGTTCCCACTACGGGGACTTTGTACAACGACGAGCTGCTTGCAAATGCGTTGTTGACTTTGGGATATTCAAGCCTAGGCTTATCAAGTCCCTCGAAAGTTTTATGTCTGTCATCACAGTATTGTCGATAAGTTTAATGTCTGTGTCCATGATTGCCCTGTATATATTTGACATCCCATATTTCCATGTTCCTTTCACACAATTTTGATTACACACGTAGCGGGTGTAGCCAGCTCAACGGAGATGCTTACCCTTCCGGAGCACACGGCCTCACTTCGCTAGTGGAAGTTCACGTGTCTAACCTAACTTGTCAGTTCCAAAGTTTTTTACTTTGCTTCTGGATTGTGATTCGGACATGGATTAGTATGTTTGTTTTTGACTATGTGTTAAATGCCATCCCAGGACTAATTCCAGTTTATAGTGAATTTGAGTTTAAATGTTTAGTTATTTAAAGTTATTTTGAAAAACAATAATTGCACAACAAAAACATAGATCTATATGTGAATTTCCATCCCAGGAAATTATTTCAGTTTCAATCTTTGTACTTCATTAGACATCGGAATTATCAATTCCTAATTAAGTCCAACGCCTAATTAAGTCCAGGCATTATTAGGCGATGGACTTCATTAGTTGTTGTTAGATCTGTAACCAACCACTGTTATGATTATCAGTCAACTCTATCGTATGTTTATCTTCTCTTGTCTTTTTACATACTCTATTTGTTTGCTGTTGTGTTTGTTCTTGGTTGTACTGACTATTTTTAGCTGTAGAAAGAGTTATGACGGATCTAATGAGCGGTTTCTTTTTCATTCAACTGATGAATGACGCATGACGTAAGTTGGTTGGTTGGTTGAATGTTGCTGAATGTCGAATCAGCAATTGCGTGTATACATGTGAAGTGGTCTGCCTTGCACTAGCGCGCATTCAGACCGACTTTAAGCTGCTGGACACTGAGTCAGTACGCTGCAGACAAGCTTACCACTCCCCCAGTCCATTATATTGATACCAGGTTTACCAACAAAGGCCAACGGCAAGAAAAATTACTTTCCTACATGTGGTCTGAGTGGGACTCGAACTCACAGCAGTGAGAGACCCTGGATTTGTAGACTGACGTCTTATCTATTAGGCCACCGCGGCCTCGCTCGACGTAAGTATATTTGTCGTGTTCAATCATTAAACATTATCTGAACATCAAGTGCTTTATATGTCTACATGTATTTCATTTTTGTTAACTTATTTTCCATTTAAGAACATAATGAATTAAACAAACGTGTAAAAGATAAAGTTATTGTGCTGATTTTATCAGTTTCCAACTTTTGGCTATGTTTTTAATTTCTTTCCAAATATATGTTGTGGTTTTTTGTTCTATTTCTGATAAAACCAAAAACGTTTCTTTCGTTTCATTTTTTTTCCTATAAATTAAAAATAGATAGGCGCCTCAGTTTCTTGGCGGATGCCAATATTAATGACACGTAATATCAATCACTTTTTAGCAAACAAAGGTTTTGAATACTTGAGGACTTCACATGCTATGATAAAATCAGAGGTGAGCACTAAAGGTTCTTTATATTTATTTCACTTTTGTAAATGTATTCACTGAAGAAAAGAGGACATTCATCAAACTTTTACATTTTGCTAATTTTGTTTATTTTTCTTGTTTTCTAACCTTAGTATCTAAAAAATCTGTTGTTATTGTGTTCAATGTCTGACTACAACTCGCCCGCCTATAGTTTCTAATGAATTCAGAAATAAAAAAAAATAGGCGTCTCATTTTCTCGATGAATGCCAATATTACTAATCCAACATGTATTTAAAACTGGAATATCAATCAGTTTTTATAGCAAACAAATATTTTATTTATAAATGCCAGTCAGGAATTAATTCAAGACAAATGCTGGGAAATAAAAGAAGCCATTTCAAGTTGCAAGAACGTTTAACATGATAAGAATCGTATTACTATTTCTTTAACTTGATTGACAAAATAATTCCGCTAGTCAATAAATTGGCAATTATTCTGTATGAGCACCTGTTAAAATGGCGTTTAAAACCAATATTATACATCATTTATGTACGAAACTTCGGCTGCAAATTAGATCATGCGTTTTATTTTACCGCAGTGCCATGAATTAATCCGAATTCAATTTCTGTAATCGTTACTTCCGTGAATCAATTGCCAAGCGCTGTGACCTTCGACCTTAATTAGAAACAGTCAGATTCCTGTAATTGATAGCAGTAGTCTAAATCAGGAACTTGTTTTTAATGATTTTCTGATGATTAAAATCTAAGTAATGATACATCAATTATTAAAAAAGTCTTTCAGTTATTCAAATTTAGAATGCTAAATCGTTTGTCTGAAAAATAAAATTTAAATAATAAGCGAGTAATATGGCACATAACCGCCAACAAAACATACGGGATCCAAACTTGTGATGAATAACGTTCATAGAATTTCAAAGTTTCACGAACAACAATTTTTTTAAATTAAAAATACATAGATAAATAAATAAAGCCATTGTTGTGCGTAAAATTCACCAAAGTGGTTTTTTTTTTGTGACGGACGGAATACAGCAATTACTGGCCAGGCTTTCGCCTCTGGTGAGTAAGGTAAAATAAGCTTACTTGCCAGAGTTGTAACTTTGCTCAACTTTTCTAATTTGCATATTCCAATATGGCCGGCATTCCAAAGAATTTTGCAATCCATACCATTCGTAATAATTAAAAGTGTACAAGCGTGTTCATTTTAATTCGCTTTCATTTCACAATACCTTGGAACCACAGGTACTTGGGGACAGGAATTTATTTATTATTTATTATATTTAATAGAGATCCCATTTAACTTGTTGGCGGTATTTTTGAATTGGAAAATACCGCCAACAAGTTAAATCGGACCTTTCGTACTTGTTCGTATTGTGATACACATTCGGAACATTTCTACGTGTAAACGGTTTCCGATAGGCGGCGTTAATTTTCCAACTTCCGTTGATCGAAGTTAGACATGGTGGAAAATAATGACATTGTTGTTGGATTTGTGTGATTTATGATCGTTTATGTGGATATTGATATGACGAGATATGATTTATTTGGAAGAAAAATATGTTTGGAGTTGAAATATGACGTTAGTATTAAAGGCAAGTCATTTTTGAAATAAAATTCACAGGGATTTCCCCGGACGGTACCTTCAGATTTCACCGAGAGGTACTTACATTGTCTTTTTTATATACCAGTCGTAAGGGGATTTTTTTAAAAACGAGTTTTATAGAATTCTCGCACATAATTCATATCCCGATAGATAAAATATACCTTAAATATAATAAATAATAAATAAATTCCTGTCCCCAAGTACCTGTGCTTGGAACAATAGAATAAGATAGATAAAGTCCTGTCTCTTTCTATATTTTTGTGAAATCTTTTAAACATTTACAGAATGATCCGAAATGCATCGACCGAAAAACACGAATATGTATTATTATTTTTTTAATTGTTATTTAACATTTGAAGTTCACTAGATTTTCTACTGGAGGGCGCGGTGGCCTAATGGATAAGACGTCAGTCTTCAAATCCAGGGTCTCTCACCGCTGTGAGTTCGAGTCCCGCTCGGACCACATGTGGGAAAGTGAATTTTCCTTACCGTTGGCCTTTACTGATTCACCTGGTATCAGTATAATGGACTGGGGGAGTGGTATCATCGCGGCTTGTCTGCGGCGTACTGACTCTGTGAGCTAGCACGGTAAAGTCGCCCTGAGTGCGCGCTAGTACAAGGCAGACTATACAACACACTCGCACTTCACATGCATACACAAAAATTGTTCATAGATTAATCCATAGAGATTAATTAAATAGTTCTCGTCGCGAATAGTTGAAAAATTGCTGATGCGACGTTAAGCAACATTCAACCAACCAAAATTACTAGATTTTCTAGATATTGCTTGACAACCCCAGGGACATTGAAAGTAAAATCTTAAATTAAGGAACCCTTTGCCAATTTAAGACAATTATGCAAAAACAAATTTTGATGGATCTCTAAGTAACAGAAAAACGTATATAAACTGAACACGAACATGCAACAGTCCTTATGATTTAACCAAGTAGAAACTTGGTTGTCATCAATGTCGGTCACTACTGTTAACAGAGAGCTACCTCGTATATACGTAGTTGGTGTAAATGTAGTTTCCTTGGTGCTCTACATTCCCGATAACGGAATTGCAACGAATAAAGCTCTATTTGACGGGACCTCAATTCTTAATCTCATGGTCATCGTGCACAAAAAGTTGAGTTGAGTTATTTTATTTAAAGCCCCAGTCAAGAATATTTTACTTATATCGAGACGTTGCCAACTATGGGGGAAGGTGCAGAAATTTTGCCTGTGTGCTGCGCTGATGGCATTATACAACAGGGTTCTTCATCGTGCAACGCCTACCGTGACACGGGGTCTTGTTTATTTTAAGCCCCCATCCGAAAGAACCGCGACTTTCATTTCCTAATGCAGAGTGCTTAACGAACGAACAGCCACTACCCACTTTCAAGTCTTGGGTCAGGCCCGGTCGAGGTTCGAACCCATAACCTCGCACTTACGGAGCGAGCACTCTACCAACTGAGCTACCTAAATAGTTGCGCAAAGAAAGTGATGCAAGCAACTTAGTGAGCATATTAGCTGAAAATGTTTTATTTCGTTCAATTCATATTATCTTCAAATGTATTTTTGTTTATTGGAATTGGAGATTTTTATGGGAGCGATGTATGATGAGTGATGCCGTCTGATGCATGTTTAGGTTACCTCACAAACGGTCAGAACATTTAGAAGCAGACGATTATTTGTTTAACAAAATATCTTCTATTGATTGATGGATTATAATGGTGGTTTATGATGAGAAGAAAAATATTTCATCTGTTAAATTGTGCAACATCAATAAAACGGATGAAATTACTCGGAAAATAAAATCCGATATAAATCATTTCTCTACCAGAAACAAGTTTGCCTTTTTGGATTTTATTGATGCCTTTCTGGTAAAAAAAACCAGATTGAGTACAGTTTAATGCGATCACACACGCTTGTAACCGGAAGTAAGTCCATTGGAATAAGATCACGTGATACACAAATTAGTTATTCCGCAGCACGCACCGGAAATATTATCTGTATTGAGATGATGATTGGTTACTTTTATCCAACATGTGAGAGATATGTTCTTTACTTTTTTGTGTCTGTATATGCCTGTGCTGACTTCACATCGATTATCCTGACATCTCAACGAGGTGGAATTTATCAAAGTCGACCATAAATGAACGTTAAATACAATAACTGTTTTGTTTCCTTTTAATCTGTGACATTTGAGTCGTGCAGAACGACAATTTAGAGTTAGTATGACATCAGAACAACTATTTAACTTTAACCGCGCGTACAGATTTACGGCTCGATTCTCGCAACTAAAGTAATGTGACATGAAAAATTATCCATTTGTTCACCAATAAGTGTGTTTTGTAGAGAACTGTGTCGTTAGAAGGGTTCCGAACGACTTCAATTGCATGTAATGGCGACCATTAAAAGAATTTCCACATCGAAAGTCAATTTCATTTATCTTTGGTAAATATGGACGTGGTGGTAACAAACAGGGGTGTTACGAATGATGTCGTCTGCTTCTGAAAGCCATTATTTAGGGCAAATAATTCGTTTGTTACATTAATAAAGCATTTTGCGGTTTGATGCCAGTGACAAAATTTAATATGAAATTGTGCTGCCTGATAATAGCTGATATTTATGCAGATATATGTACAATTGGAATTGAACCTAAAGTACAGACCTGTCGAAAGTTTAACACTAAGCCAACGAAATAGGCAGCTCATTTTTGCCTCCTCGTTAGCAACATCACCACAACATAGTGACAGCTGCAACCTACTTCTAGGCAACCTTTCGATCACTATCTATACATATCTTGGTTACTCGACAGCCGAATATTTCAAATGGCCAATCAGGTAGATTTGGTCAGTAACGTTTAAAGACCTATTGTGCCAAATTTGATGCTTGTATCATCATTTGCACGATTTTTCTGTTATCTGCTCCGCTAGAACGTCGAATCATTTTGTAAGCGCAGTGTTAAACTTTATACAGATCTGTACTGTATTTGTTTTTGCTGGCATTCAATTGCTCATGAATACGGTATGGATTACGTAACGTTCAACTATCCGATGACAACGTGGAATGTCAACCTAAATTACGTCATGCATTGTTTAATTGGTCAATATTCCAACATAATCCCGACGTTTCTATCCTTATTTGGGAAAAGACTGTTCCATCAATACCATATATTTACAATATGACTGTACCTGTCTTCGATGAAACATGCAGAAGCTATTGTATTTCAATTCCCGTTGAAAGACAATAGGGGTCATGACCTTTGATGCGTAGTAGTTCCAGAAAGCACATGTCATTCCACGTGGATTTGTTTACAAACAGTATATTACTAGCAGTATTATTCTACTTTTAATAATTGCAATTTCAATTTTAACATGAAGATATGATATTTGTTGTAAGATTATATGACTATGAATAAAAAATTAGCATGAAATACTTCGTATTATATTTTTCTTTGACACCTATCGGAAATCGGAGGCGGAGTCAAACTGTCAATCAGCAACAGTTTTGAACATCGGATAAAAAAATATTGGTACAAAATACTCATTTAAACAAAAAATAAATAAATAAACAAAACTTGTAAATATAAGAAATGACATTTCTGATCATGGTATTTCAAGGGGTAACGAAAGATAGTGTGGCGCGTGCCAAATTCAAAATGAAGGGCTTCGACCTTCATCGAATTTGGCACGCGCCACACTATCTTTCATTACCCCTTGAAATGCCATGATCAGGAAGTCATTTCTTAAATAATTGCCAGAATCTTAGATAAAA
Organism: Anadara kagoshimensis; assembly: GCA_021292105.1. NCBI lineage: Eukaryota > Metazoa > Mollusca > Bivalvia > Arcoida > Arcidae > Anadara > Anadara kagoshimensis. The sequence goes on along the minus strand of CM037872.1, from coordinate 40,821,807 downwards.
TAAACTATTTAAGCAATATTTTTACTTTTCTGTCATGCTAACAGTAGTTTTATGACTGTAAATGTAAGTTATAACATTCTATTTGAATGTATTCATTCGGTATTATTAATGAGAGTCAGGAATAGCATATTTAACATCAACTGCTACGAAGTTCATTCAATATGAAAACACTAAAATGGAATGATATGGCTTAATTATATTGTACAGTAATCCCCCCTCCCGAAGACAATGACGTCAATTTATCTGAAATTCGTTACACGATAAAGGTCTTAAAACCCCATGGAAAAATAGTTGCTAAAACGTAAACAGATGGGAACATTAAAACACATTTAGTAATTAATTGAATCGAGACTTAACTTCTGTGTTTTGTGTTTTGCAGGCTGGAGGATGGTTTTAAATTTCCGGAAGTGATATCAGAGTAAACGGAAGTGACGTCACCTATATTTTTCAGCATCCACGCACCTGTTATAAGATGTCATCATATTATAGGACATGTTTTTATACAGCGACAATCTTCATAATGTGTAAGTTTGTACTGTCAGATCAATAATTTTTGTGGTTTCAAAATTTTCATTGTTTTAGTGGACACCATAAGCCACGAATTTGTATGTCAGCTTATATTAATAGTACATGTGTATATGTATATTGCATACTTTCATTAAAGGGTAACCACAAAATGAATATTTTCTTAGAACTACAAAAATAAATGACTTCACTATTGTTTTGGATGTATATAAGCTGTCTTTAACATATTTGTGGCCCGCTGATCTAAAGCGATGAAATAAATAACCAGGGAAATTGCAGTGTAAAATTTCAGTAGACGGCGTCTTATCAATGTCATGCTTTATGCCGGAAGCAGGTTTTTTTTATTATCTCAAAACGTGTTTTTATGCTCTCCTAGATGTTGGATAAATATTATATTAGACGAAACAATCTCAACTCCCGAAAGAAGTAGTCGCGACTGCTTTTTGCGGTTATTCACACACACACACACACACACACGCACACACACACACACACACACACTACGATTAAGTAAAGGATAACTAGGGAATAAACCATTATTACCGCTCCATTATCCGTCCTTCAGTAGTGTGAATGAAAAATAAACATACCAATTCCTGTCCAAAATCACAATTCCAAAAGCAAAGTAATTACCTTGAAAACTGGCAAATTAAGTGAAACAAGGAAAGGATGATCATTCCTTCTTTAGCTAGCTGCACCCGTCTCGTGAAGCTTTGAAATAAATACATCAAATAATCCTTGTTAAATTATGAAGCCATAGGTAAACCCAATCAGTTATGTAAGCGTTATAATTCATAGATACATATATATATTTTATCTTTATTAGGTGTATGCTATATATACGGGGATGAAAACGAGTATCGTTTGGTGCGAGATTTGATGATGAAATACGAGAAGAGGATTCGGCCATCTTTTAATCATTCACAGCCTTTAAATGTGACGTTTGGCGTTGCATTAGCTCAAATTATTGACGTGGTAAGCCTTTGGAGGTATATAAAATTATAAGGAAAAACATCTATGAAAAAGAAATCATTTGTTAGTTTATACATAAAAAGATGTCAAAAATTAAAGAACGTTTAGTTTACCAACTGGCATTAAATGTAAAACAGTAAGTGTAGTGTTTAGTAAGTGTCTCTTCTGACATCTAAATGCGAGTAACTTTTTTTTCAAACTCTACTTATAGATAGCAAATTTAGATCTACTGGGACACGAGACTCGTTCTTTAGTTTTCTTATTAATTTGATTTCAACAGCCAGGCTACTATTAACAAATTCCTTTACACTTTTTATTTCAAATAGAAATTTGTCACAGACTTCAAATAAAAAGACAAGTACTTTGTTTTAATTTGATGTTTAAGAACAAAATGTTTTAGAAAATGCTTACTCCTAAAAATCGGTTTAAAAGTGTTGTTTTAAATAAATAATTGTAAAAAATGAAAATACATTCCTTTTGATTTGCGGAAGTTTATTCTTATTGTATTAGTTTGCTATTTTATCTAATTAGCTCATGACAACAGATGTTTTAGAATAGAATATCAGGATTGTTAGGATCCAATTTTGCATTTTTGAGAAAATATTTGTAAATCTTTTTATATAATTTTAGGATGAGAAAAATCAAGTTATCACCACCAACTGTTGGTTAAATTTGGTGAGTAAATATGTTTATACAACTATCAGTCAATGTTCAGTGCTAGGGGGCGTCCAGTCCTTTGTGGTGAAGGACACAGTCTATAAGTCACACCAAGACTTGACTGGCTGTATAGATGAACATCTCCAAGCAAACTTGATATTTTTAAGGTTTTGGTCGATGTTTTTGTGTTACTGCTACTAAGCCTATTTGTTGTACTGTTTCTTTATCTTTCTTTGAAGACTAAATAAAGATTGGCTGAATAAACATCTCAAATAAAACAAAGACAGTGAGTTTGGGTGCTCCGGAAGGGTAAGCACCTCCTGTTTAGCTAGCTACACCTGCCATGTGTGGAATCAAAATTTAGTGGAAGGAAAATGGAAATATGGGACGTCAAATATATCCATGCCAATCCTGGACACAGAGACATTAATCTTATCAACAATACTGATGACGGCCATAAAAAATGTTGAAGACCCTGATTAGATGACCAACTAGATTAACATCTCCGGATTAGATTGATGTGTCATGTCAACTTAAACTTCCTCGCAACTTTCTAATTTTAATATAATCTTTTTCACTAGATCTATGTTTTCATTAAAAAAAGGAAAAAAAAAACAACTAACCAAACAAAAAGCAGATATTAGATGTATGTGATATATGTTATATGTGCATCGTTTGCCAATTTTCTATATACCCTGATCTACGAAATTTACGTGTCATCGAAAAATTATATATTACTAAGTTACTTAAAAATGAAACCGCACACCACGATTTTGACAACACCACAAAATGACATTTTTCTTAGAACCTCGAAAATTCGACACCACGAAAATAAACGGTTCTTTACTATCCTTCCATTACCGAGTTTTAGGATTTATTCATTTGTGGTAGAATTTCAATTAGCTCTTGATTTCTTATCTGCTTTTTCCAGGGTTGGTTGGATTACATGTTAAAGTGGGACCCCAGGAAGTATGGTAACATAAGTGTAATACGTATACCGTTTGATGAAGTCTGGAAGCCTGATATTCTTCTTTATAACAAGTAAGTTAGTAGCTACAATACCATGAGCATTGGATTCCGTTTGATTTTGAAAAAAAACATCTTGTTCACTTTGCATCACCCAAAAGCTAAATGTTTTTGAACAATTAAAGGCGTATCACGTGATACCCCTACCGCGACTTATTATTTACAATGGATATGGAATCGCACAAGTTGAAGATATCTCGTAAATAGTTATTCTGGGAATTTGAAACGTAAATGTATGTCTTCCAAAAGCTGTTGTGTGAAAGTTAAATTGTATTTATCTCATGGTACACTGGTGACATCACCCTATGCTCGCTTTTCTGGTGGAAGTTCGCGTGTTGGACTTAAATTGTCAGTTTTTAAAGCTTTTACTTAGTTTTCGGGATTGTGATTTTCACATCGACTGGTATGTTTGTTTTTGATTGCATGAATTTTCAATTTTTTACACCGTATCAAAACTGAAATGGCTGCTCTACTTATTAGGCTTGCAAGACTTTTCTTTGAAAACTAATAAATACCAACATTTTATTTTACAGCGCAGACGTAGGAGCCTCATCATCGTCTGCTAGTTCCAATGTTATTGTGTCGTCTGATGGAAATGTCACGTGGTTGTCAATGTGGATTTTTAAAAGTTCGTGTTCAATGGACGTTCGATATTTCCCGTTTGATGTTCAAAATTGCTCCATGGAATTCGCCTCCTGGACTTTTGACGCTTATGAAATAAACTTAATCAATGTCGTTAAAGGAGGAGATTTATCGAACTACGTTCCAAGTTCCGAATGGAAACTCATCGTTTTCGACTACCAAAGACAAATTGTTGTGTTTTCCTGTTGTCCGGAACCTTATGTTTTCATGACTTATCATATAGTAATACAGAGAAGACCTTTGTTTTATGTATTCAACATGGTGATGCCGTGTATTCTCATCACTCTAGTAGCTTTATTAGGATTTTATATGCCTTCGGATTCTGGGGAGAAGATTTCTATGGGGATAACAACTCTGCTCTCTATGACAGTATTCTTAATGATAGTTTCAGAGAGATTACCCCCAGTCTCAGATGTTGTGCCTTTGATTGGTAAGTGGTGCTATATTTTGGGTGGGTCTCCTTGGGGTAAGTTGATGTTATTTTGGTGAGAGAAGAGCGTCTCATTGAAGATAACAACTTCTTTACTCTCCCCTCTTTAACATAGTTCGTAATGATAAAGGCGTATATTTCCGTATCAAATGCTGCGTCTTTGATTGGTTAGTCACATTTAGAGGGGGGGTGATAATAATTGACAGTGAAAGTTTTCTGATTCGTAAACAGGAGGTGCTTACCCTTCAAGAACACCCAGCCTTGCTTCCCTGTTGGAAGTTCAGGTGTTTAACTTAATTTGTCAGTTTCAAAGTTTTTACTTTTCTTTGGGGCGGTAATTTGGACATGGATTGATATGTTTGTTTTACTTTTCTTTGAGATTGTGATTTGGACATGGAGTGGTATATTTGTTTTTGCTTTGCCTCAGAATTGTAATTTGGACACGGATTGGTATGATTGTCAATAACAAATACAATGCACCAGTATGTCATAGTAAACATGAATACTATCACAACAGACACGCAAAGCTATAGAATATTTTTCTGTGGTATTTTCGTATATAATATCTATTCTCGTATTATGTATATTCCTAAGTTTGTACTACGCAATAACTATTGGTATTGTTTCGCATGCTACCGCCATGACAGTATTCATCTTGAATGCATGCAAAGCTGTAGAATATTTTGTCGTGTTACTTTCGTTCATAATATATATTCTCGTATTATGTATATTTCCAGGATTGTCCTACGGAATTACTGTTTGATACTGCCATGACAGTATTCACCTTAAATACATTCAAAGCTGTAGAATATTTTGTCGTGTTACTTTCGTACATATTCTCGTATTATGTATATTTCCAGGATTGTCCTACGGAATTACTGTTTGGTACTGCCATGACAGTATTCACCTTAAATACATGCAAAGCTATAGTATATTTTGTCGTGTTATTTTCGTATATAATATCTATTCTTGTATTATTTCCAGGATTGTACTACGGAATCACCATTGGTATTGTATCCTTTGCTACCGCCATGACAGTATTCACCTTAAATATTCACCACAAAGGATCAAGAGGTTGTGAGGTTCCCAGCGTCATCAAAAAGATATTCTTTGGAGTTGTTGCTAAACTTTTATTAATAAAATTGGATCTACCTAGTCCTCCTGGACCGGGAATGGTACGTATGGAGCATATATTGGACCACATTACAATAATATTATTTGGGATCATATTTTATATGCGTTGACTGAAGTCCGTATTCACACTCCATTCACCAGTCTATCTGGCAATGTACAACCGGTGATAGCGATCATTTCTTCTCAAAACGTTTTGTCCATCAAAAGAACACCCTTTCTTTATTATTTTACTAATTTTGCACATACAGTCAAACCTGTCTATAAAGGCCAACCCAAGGGAACCAGTAAAAGTTGCCTTTATAGGCAGATGGCCTTTATATACAGGTTAATACGAATAAAGAACTATTGGGATGCAATTATACTGGCCTTTATAAGCAAGTGATCCTTATATAGAAGTGGCGTTTAAGGCACGTTGGACTGTATTACTGTGCTTCCAGCTGCTTTTTGATAAAATACTTTCCAGAAACACTATTCTTATTTTGTTTGGACATGCATTTGTATGTTTGTGTGTTATTATAATTGTTAAGGAACATATACTAGTATATTGTAGCTACTCGGGTCTAAACCGCATTATTCGTTTATCCATTTCAGCAAAAAGTACCGCAGAGTGAATATTACAGATTTGAAACAGATCAACCGACAGAAAATGGCGGGTTATCGCCTCGATTTGCTAGGAAAATGCACGTGGGTGATAAAAACGATGACTGCCAAAAGCATTTTATGCACGTGCTTCACAAAGTTAGTCAGACTATAGAAAGAAATGAAATGCGTTTAGCAGAACAAGACAGACGTGATTGTATCAAACAGGAATGGCAACAATTAGCCATAGTTATTGACAGGCTTCTTTTAGTTTTATTTTTATTATTAGTGGTTACCATGGCGATATCATTACTGGTTCCAGCCGACATTGATATGGAGGGGATTTAATTTTTTATGTTTTCATTTTAACTATGCAAACAACGATAGTATTTTTTATCCAATCAAAAGAAGAGTTACAAAATTGGAGAGTAGCTTTGTTGTAGTTATGATATAAATCACCATGGTCACAAGTTAAATCACCATGGAAACAGATAAGCATCACAATATTAATTGGACATCAACATTTAAGTTTGTCTTATATAAATTTTATATAGATCACTAAGCTAGATATTTCCATGGATAAAAAGTTTAACTGGACATCGAAATTTACATTGAAATGTTTACGACATGTGATTCAAATCATTTAGTTGCCATGGTAACTGATATGCATCAAATGCATCAAAAAAGTTTATTCTTTTAAAATCGTTTTACCATTCCAAATACTGAAGGTGATGTAAATTTGTAGAATGTGCTCGTCTTTAAATAAATTTTAGTTGCCATGGTTACTGGTACATAAATGTTACTAAAAATGCTGTAAACACGAATCATACTTAACATGGTTTGACCATTGGAAGTATTTGTGACTTTGTAGAAGTCCACAGTTATAATTATAATAGTTTAATACACGCAGTTCTTGTCTAGAACCATTTAAACAGTTGCAAACTACGAGTTTGTTTTTGAACGTTTGAAAAATACAATGATTTTGAGGAACCAGGAATAGTTCAGAACAGATGTCAATAAACTTGTTACTTGGAAATCTCCAAAACATTTATTTGTTAAGAGCTACAAACGATTTGATCTGTTAGTTACGATTTTTATAAAACTGTGAGTGAAACAATATCTAAATGTTCAAATGGGGGTAGGCATCATACAGAAACACAATAAGATATTTAACGGTTAGGATAAACTGTTTCTTAAATTTCTGCAGTCAAAAGAGGGAACTTTGTCATTTTAGGAAAACTTCTATAGTTTATCAGTAGTGTTTTCCACACTAGTACGATTAAGATTAGAACCCAAACGACGAGAGTCGATGTGGACCGTACGCAGGCGAGCTAGTCAACTCGGTCACTGAGGCCAGCACATTGAGAGTCGCTGTGGACCGTACGCAGGCGAGCTAGTCCACTCGGTCACTGAGGCCAGCACATTGAGAGTCGCTGTGGATCGTACGCAGGCGAGCTAGTCAACTCGGTCACTGAGGCCAGCACATTGAGAGTCGCTGTGGATCGTACGCAGGCGAGCTAGTCAACTCGGTCACTGAAGCCAGCACATTGAGAGTCGCTGTGGACCGTACGCAGGCGAGCTAGTCAACTCGGTCACTGAAGCCAGCACATTGGGAGTCGCTGTGGACCGTACGCAGGCGAGCTAGTCAACTCGGTCACTGAAGCCAGCACATTGAGAGTCGCTGTGGACCGTACGCAGGCGAGCTAGTCAACTCGGTCACTGAAGCCAGCACATTGAGAGTCGCTGTGGATCGTACGCAGGCGAGCTAGTCAACTCGGTCACTGAAGCCAGCACATTGAGAGTCGCTGTGGACCGTACGCAGGCGAGCTAGTCAACTCGGTCACTGAAGCCAGCACATTGAGAGTCGCTGTGGACCGTACGCAGGCGAGCTAGTCAACTCGGTCACTGAGGCCAGCACATTGAGAGTCGCTGTGGACCGTACGCAGGCGAGCTAGTCAACTCGGTCACTGAGGCCAGCACATTGAGAGTCGCTGTGGACCGTACGCAGGCGAGCTAGTCAACTCGGTCACTGAGGCCAGCACATTGAGAGTCGCTGTGGATCGTACGCAGGCGAGCTAGTCAACTCGTTCACTGAGGCCAGCACATTGAAAGTGTTAAGTATGTAGCTATTTGCACCACGGCCATTAAATAATATTGTCTCGGTAATGTTTAAACAGTAATATTTGTTCTGATTAAGCAGTATTTCAATACAGCTTGTGCAGGAGTTCTATGACTGTCTATATTGACCGTAACTTGTCAGGTTTTATACGTAGAGGCCTGTCGGAGGTTTAACACAAATAACAAATTGGTGCCAAATCGATAGCTCGCTAGGTGTTGTCTATCTTTTCGCAGTTTTTTGTTCACTATTTGTCCATATTCCGGGTACTCGGTAGCCTAAATTCGACTCCTTCAATTTGTGTAAACTCAATGTTAAACTTTCGACAGGTCAGTGCTTTTTGCAAATTAAATGTTTAACTTTCGACAGGTCGGTGCTTTTTGCAAACTCGTTTTAAACTTTCGACAGGTCTGTACTTTTAGTAAACTCAATGTTAAACTTTCGACAGGTCTGTACTTTTAGTAAACTCAATGTTAAACTTTCGACAGGTCGGTACTTTTTGTAAACTCGATGTTAAACTTTCGACAGGTCGGTACTTTTTGTAAACTCGATGTTTAACTTTCGGCAGGTCGGTACTTTTTGTAAACTCGATGTTTAACTTTCGACAGGTCGGTACTTTTTGTAAACTCGATGTTTAACTTTCGGCAGGTCGGTACTTTTTGTAAATTCAATGTTAAACTTTCGACAGGTCGGTACTTTTTGTAAACTCGATGTTAAACTTTCGACAGGTCGGTACTTTTTGTAAACTCGATGTTAAACTTTCGACAGGTCGGTACTTTTTGTAAACTCGATGTTTAACTTTCGGCAGGTCGGTACTTTTTGTAAACTCGATGTTTAACTTTCGACAGGTCGGTACTTTTTGTAAACTCGATGTTAAACTTTCGACAGGTCGGTACTTTTTGTAAACTCGATGTTTAACTTTCGACAGGTCGGTACTTTTTGTAAACTCGATGTTAAACTTTCGGCAGGTCGGTACTTTTTGTAAACTCGATGTTTAACTTTCGACAGGTCGGTACTTTTTGTAAACTCGATGTTAAACTTTCGACAGGTCGGTACTTTTTGTAAACTCGATGTTTAACTTTCGGCAGGTCGGTACTTTTTGTAAACTCGATGTTTAACTTTTGACAGGTCGGTACTGTATGTATTCCTTTATTAAATATGCGTTCTTTATGATGTACAATCTTTACATATCATTCACGTTATGATAGATGTATTGGTATATTGGAGCTGAGCTATATGACACGTATGAGAGATAAACTAGATGATGGTCAATGTATATCTGTTATAATGTTTATTATAGGATGGTCAATTGATTTTCAAGATTTGATTAGTACATTTTTAACGAAAAACGTCGCATTGAATGTGTGTATTCATGTAAACGAGAGATTGTATCATGTTTTTGTATAAGATTCGTCAATAAATATTATTTCTTTTTTCTTCTCATATTTCTGACATTTATTTGATTTTAAAAAATGGAGAAAAACATTATTAAGACGCACTCTGGACAAATATCTAGAATAACCCCTGACTCTGGAGATATAATAAAAATAATGTCCTCGCAATAAACAAAGCTTTTATAGGAAAATGCTACAGCGTCATGCCCCAATAGTCAGCGTACAGAAATATGTTATGGCCAGATATACCCGAAATCTATCGCTTTAGCAAGATTTGCCAGAAAATGCGATCACAGCGATGTTACTGGGAAAAAGCTGCAATAACCAAGAGTTGTCAAGAAAAGCAACAATAGTAAGATTTTCTCGAAATGCCAGAGTTGTTAGAAATATGTCTCAGCAACCAGAGGCACCAGGAACAAAAGCTTCAAGGAAAATGACCCAATTCCCCGTGTTACCAGCAATATGTCTTAATACCCCGTGTTACCAGCAATATGTCTTAATACCCCGTATTACCAGCAATATGTCTTAATACCCTGTGTTACCAGCAATATGTCTTAATACCCTGTGTTACCAGCAATATGTCTTAATACCCCGTGTTACCAGCCACAAACGACACAGTCTTCAGAAAAATGTTGCAGTAGTTTGCAGGAGCATGCTTTGCACAAAAGTTGTAGCACACTTGACCAAAGTTTTACAATAAACACTGTAGACCACTGGGTCCATTATACTGATACAAAACAAACGAAAAGAGCTTTATGGCAAGGAAGTGAAATAATCAAACTTAATCGTAAAACAAAGTAGTTAGTACTGTTGTTCAGGGACTATTTGTGGATACTATTTATTGTTACAGATAGTGGCAACTTTGGAATTAACAAGTATTCATAACTATACCAAACAGTCCGTTATGGCCCATGGCGGGTAAAGCTGGCTAGGCAGGGAGTGCTTATCCTTCCGGAGCACCCGGCCTCACTTCCCTTTTGTAGTTCACGTGTTTAACTTAATTTGTCAGTGTCAAAGATTGGTAAGTTTGCATTTGATTATGTATGATATATCTTACCTGTGATATAATTTAAGAACCAGTGGTTATGAAATCATTGGGACATGTGAAATCCTCCAAATTGCACTGATATTAGGCTACACCTCTGGAAACTATTTTGTCATTATATCAACCGTCCACCCATCCGCAGTCCGAGGAATTTTATAGCTAGTCGTCTCAATACGTACTTGTTTTCATGCCCTAAAAGCATTAGTTCAGTTTAGACTACAGATCAAAAAGCCCGAGTAAGAATCACCTTGGTAATCTGCAAGTTACCTCATTTCACATTACTACATACTTAACCAACGGGGCAGCAAACGCTGAAACTGCTGTCTCTAACCGCGAGCTGTTAGCCAATTGCGCGCTAGTACAGAAACAAAACTCATCCCTTATGGGCATATCGGTGCAGCCAGGTGTAAATTAACCGGCGGGGCAGCAAACCCTGAAACTGCTGTCTCTAACCGTGAGCTGTTAGCCGATTGCGCGCTAGTACAGAAACATAACTCATCCCTAATAGGCATATCGGATGTAGCTTAGTGTGAATTAACCGGCGGGACAGCAAACCCTGAAACTGCTGTCTCTAACTGTGAGCTGTTAGCTGATTGCGCGCTAGTACAGAAACATAACTCATCCCTAATGGGCGTATCGGATGTAGCTTAGTGTGAATTAACCGGCGGGGCAGCAAACCCTGAAACTGCTGTCTCTAACCGTGAGCTGTTAGCCGATTGCGCGCTAGTACAGAAACATAACTCATCCCTAATAGGCATATCGGATGTAGCTTAGTGTGAATTAACCGGCGGGACAGCAAACCCTGAAACTGCTGTCTCTAACTGTGAGCTGTTAGCTGATTGCGCGCTAGTACAGAAACATAACTCATCCCTAATGGGCGTATCGGATGTAGCTTAGTGTGAATTAACCGGCGGGGCAGCAAACCCTGAAACTGCTGTCTCTAACCGTGAGCTGTTAGCCGATTGCGCGCTAGTACAGAAACATAACTCATCCCTAATAGGCATATCGGATGTAGCTTAGTGTGAATTAACCGGCGGGACAGCAAACCCTGAAACTGCTGTCTCTAACTGTGAGCTGTTAGCTGATTGCGCGCTAGTACAGAAACATAACTCATCCCTAATGGGCATATCGGATGTAGCTTAGTGTGATAGTAGTATATCTTATGATACTACTTGTGATCTATCTTGAGTTATAACCACAGTGTTAAGATTAATATATACGACAAAACAAAGCTGTGTGAATTTGTGTGCTGGGTTCGTTTGGTGTTGTATTGGCTTTTGTCAAATACACGTCTTCAGCTACAATTGAATTTCCCTTCCCGAACACCCGGTATCACTTCCCTGGTGGAAGTTCGCGTGTTTATAAGCTCATTTGCCAGCTTCAAAATTTTTACTTTGGTTTATATATAGGAATATAGTTTTGACATAGACTGGTATGTTTGTTTTTACTTTGCTTCAGGAGTGTGGCTTGGACACGGATTGGAATGTTTGTTTTGGATTCTATATTAGTACATATATTAAGATATGAAAAAGATAATTTAACACTTTGTTATCATGTTTAGATTTTTATTTTATTTCTAAAACTTAAAAAGGCATGTTATAGTCTTTGATAAAGTATATAAAACACTAATAACTCGTGAAAAAAGAATAACTCTAAGATTGTATACACATATATCACAACTTGTAATGCACGTCCTAAACTCAGAACGTGAGAGCACGTCTATCACTCCTTAAACGGTTGTAAAAGGACCGAAACAAAACACAAACAACAAGCACACATACCTACACAGAAAAAATATACACCCACTTTAGTATATATCTATATAAAATATTATATATTAACCCTAACCCTAAATATATAACCCTGACATGTGGAAACCACGTGTAAAATGGATATTGTAAACATATGTATCAAACCGTGTTTAAAAAATCCATAACACGCACGTTTACACCAACGATATATTTTTCATTTCAACGATCGCCTTTCAAAATGATTGAAAAATTTTAAGTGTTCTAGATTTACCCGCTCTAAATGGGTGGATGAAACGTTTCCTGTGTAAACGCAAGTTCAACAAAAGAAAGTCAATTCGTTCATACAGATTTTGCACTATTGAATTCAAGTATAGTTGTAACAACATTCGTTGAGTCGTTTCCTGTGTAAACTCATGTTCATCAAGACAAAGTAAACTCGTTCATAATGATTTTATACTATTCAGGCCCGAATAGTGCAAAATCATAGTGAAGTAGTTATAAGCACGTTCTTTGAGCTATATAGCACTAATTAGAAAAAATGCAACTCGTACAAACTCACCACAAAATTTTGTGCTGCATATAAAGCTGGTTATATATCAGGATTGCAAAAGCGAAAAAAAACGAAAACTATGACCTTACTTCATTTAAAACAAAAACTGCACGTTTCTGGCACACTTAAACGTATTTGCACTAATAAAATAAAATAATATTTAGGTGAAATTTCTAAAAACAAATAAAACTATTTTCCAAAAAATATAATGCTTATGACATGTGCTGCTTTTGAATATTTATAAAATGATGCATTCAAATGTAGCACATATTGTCATATACAATTTTTGAATGTATAAAATGATAAAATCTATTCAAAAAATTGTATATAACACTTTAAATACTTAAGCCTGCAAGCACACACTGTAGGCCACTTGGCAACCGAGGTCAAAAGAGTCAACATTAAATTATATTAACTACGTCACTTATCTTCTCAAAAAAAGACCTTGATTTTTTTTAAACGTTGCTCCTACAGCAGGATTAGCTCCAAACTCTCAAATTCTGGCTTGAATACTGTAAAGTCTTTAATACTAGTAATTTAATATGAAAATACATTGTCCTGCAGAATTCATCACAAATGTCCTAGTTTTATTGTCATTCCTTAACTAAGATTTTCCTTAATTTAAATCTGGCAAATTTGAAATCTTCATAATTTCATTTGTTAAGATATTCGGGAATTTAAGGTGTCATTTTTAAAGATCACTTAAAGTTCATAACATCTCATTTTGTTAAAATTGTTCACTCGTAGTCCCAAAAGTTAAGTTATGCCCGTGTTTGCTAAAATTTTAGTTAAGGCCTCGGTTTCACAATCATTCATTAACTGATCACTTCAAGCTTATAATATTTTGTTTAGTTTTCAAAATGTTTAGTCTTAGTTGCAAAAAAAAAAAAAAAAAAAAAAAAAAAAAAAAAAAAAAAGATTTCCAATTTGCTAAATTGAAGTTAAAGAATATCTTGGTTAAGAAATGATTTTGAAACTGGGACCTGGTAGTATCTCCGTAGATTCACTTTGTAATTTGTGAGAAAGACAATAGAAAGACGATGCATATTACTGTAGGCCAATATCAGTAGTTTTATAAATAATAAAATCACTCCTGAGGTGTTTCTGATTATTTCTGAGTTCCTAGATAAGCTGCTGTTGAAATGTTCGGGTTTTCATTCATATATTTAAACTTATTCCAATCTTCTTCATTATAAAACTTTAAGGCTTCTTTGGGGATTCCTGGGCTTGATTGGTCATGGAACCATTTGTTTCCGGAGGGTAGAAAATAACCAGCGCCACTCCATTTTTTATTCCAAGCGTGTGTCTGATGTGGAAGTAAAGCCGGAACTGGTACTCCAGTATAAGCTTCCGGTTTACCCGACATGGAAATACCTACATAATTAATGAGAATAAAAAATAATCAGATGTAGTTTAGTCATAGTACAATTTGAATGATAGGGTCGTCGGAGTTTCTAAGCAACAAATATAGTGTTCATCGACGAAAACTTTATCAGAGCGATTCATCATTTGTCAACATTCTCATGCAGAGATAAATTTCACACTTACTATAAATGTGATTCCAGAACAATTCATTTGTTACAGTTTCGTAAAAAATGCATTAAAATGTTTCTTTCCTTCTACAATTCAGTCAGTAATTTAAATTCAGGGATTACTTCCCGCCATGCAAAATGAAGTACGCAAATGCGTATTAGTAAAGTACGTCGTTTAACATCAAAGAAATGCAAATCACAACGTTGGTTGGCGCCTTAGAAGTCAATGAATGTCATTATAGCCAATATGAATGATATTCCTTTCAAAATAAGTAGACCCGTATGGTATCTTAGCTGGTAAAGCGCTCACTTCTCGCGTTGTACGATAAAGAACAACTTATGTCACTCCTTCACCTATACCGTGACGTCTAGATATAAATGAAAAATTCTTGACTGGGACGTAAAACCCCATTCAATCCGCTATTTTAAACTAAGATAAAATCGAAAACACAAAAGCCATATGAAAATATTTAAAAATGCAATACAAAGTGGTAGCTACAATCATCAAAAAAAAAAAACAAATTCAAACCCTGCAACATTAACGATATAACATGGATTGAGATAACTGCTTACAGTATTACCGACTTTGGATGAGCACTAAACTTAATTAAGTAATGGTATCCATTGGTATGACGGCCCTGTTAAGATTGCTTCACTTATTTACTAGTAAGTGGTTGATTTATGAATGGTGGAGGAAACCGGGGTGTTGAGAGAAAAACAGTGACCTTTGGGAAGCTAACTGACAAAACTTGTCACACCCGGCGGATCATTTATCACTGAACTAACAAACTTTTCTCAGAACGTTTTTATTTCAACATTTGAATCATCATACCTCCAGGCTGTGTGGGTAAATCCCTCAGACGTTGAAACTCCCGCCATTGGTCTTCTGATTCAAACAAAATGGCATCTCTCTTGGTTTCCGGCGGAAGTGATCTGAACTCGTGTAATGGTATCCACGATTTTTCTGATGGTACATAGTAGTAGTTCCCGCCCTTATACACATGTGACTTCCCAGTTCCACTGAGGTAGTTATTTATGGGCGTGGCATTGTAAGGTCCTCTTTCTTTTACATTGGTACCGCCACTTGTTGCATATTCAATTCTGTGCATGATTCTGAATTGTAAAAACATTATATCTATTTCACTTAAGAGATGTAATTGTGTATAAATATTGTGAAACTTGCACAAATTAAATGGCTACATCATTGTCAAACCCTCACTCTCTCATAAAAATACATTACCGACAATGTAGAAAACCCATAGAAAGCGTCATCATGTCTCGTATTATTAATTGGAATTTTTTAATCTACCACTTTACTCTCCAATTAGCCAGTCAAACCTGTCTATAAAGGTCACCCAAGAGTACCAGTAAATGTGGCCTTTACGGACAAGTGATGTTTATATACAGGTTCAAATAATACGAATAAAGAACAATTGGGGTAAAATTCTACTGGCCTTTATAAGGAGATGGTCCTTATATAGAGGTCGTCTTTAAGGCAGGCTGGGCTGTATTTATTTATTCATGTTTTTATTTTAGTTTTGATGGGATGGGGTATTCTGGTAGCCAGCAAAAACGCATACTTTGACCATTCATATAACTTCAATATGCCCACCTAATATGTTTTTATGTTTTTCTACTACGTACGTTTTTCAGTTCATTTTCGATATGATACAAATACAACTGATATGATTTAATCAGAATTTTATGTGTTCCTAATTTTTATTGATGACTTGATTTGTGTAAAAATTATCCAGTTGTTTTAATGAATTCAATAATTATTCAGTATAATGTTGTATATAAGATGACACACGTCAATTCAGATTTACCTAATGTGACATCTGCTTATCTAGCGCGGGAAGACGCGCGTTCCTTTTGGAGCCAGAATAATCAAACTGATATACTTGAGATTCAGCCTCGGCGATCTGATAACAATGAATTATTTATCACATAGATTGTTTATGCCACGAGATGTCTTTGTTTACGTCACGTGTATAATAATAAATATAACTTAACGAAGGACAAATTGATATCAAGTTAGATTTTAAATAAAATTATAAATAGATAAAGATTGAATTGTGTTTTATATACATTTAATTAGTTATAGGCAAACAACATTGACATATAGGAGGGTCCACCCTATACATAGGTAGCCTTAGGATTCACAGTCACTTTGCCCATCGGATAGACGAAATATACACGCATGATTTTACTCGTCCATAATGAAATCAAAGGTAAAGCGGACAGGTCAATGTTGTTTCCTATAACTGATACTAATATCGAGACAACACCGCTATATCCGAAGTTGCAGATTTTTCTGTAATATGCACACTTCTTCCGTGACGCTTTTTTCTACACGCTTTTTACACGATAACTGCTTGGTTTCCAGACCGACCTAGTCGCGGCTTATCCTTCCTTGTCCTAACCATCGAGTTTTGATAGATTCGATTTGTCAGTTCAACAATGAAGGGTTGTGTTATTGGGATTTATTTCACAAAATTAACGTACTTCAATAAAAAGTCCCCAAGTTTGACTGACCATCTCTCTCTCTCTCTCTCTCTCTCTCTCTCTCTCTCTCTCTCTCTCTCTCTCTCTGACAATACAAGGGTAAAACTAAATGCTTCTATTTGACAAGAAGCTTTTCTGGGCGTGGTTAGTCCGGTCATACCACTCACAAAATCGATATATTACCTCGAATATTGATCAAACCGTGATTTACAAGTTTAAGTTTCATAATAACTTTTTTATTGTCGTTCTCTTGGAGTGGAATGAAGTAATTTTTGACACCCAGTCAAGTTTCCTCAAATCACTAATATCTAAGCGGTCAGTTCAGAGGCGGTAGAGAAAACCTGATTACCTGCGTAATGCGAACTTGGAGACTATGGCTGTAATGCTGAACAGCAGTGAACAACTGTCTAATGTTTCATTTTATGATTAAACAATTTGATAGTACAAAACTAAAAATGAGAACTAACCGACAATGACGCATCATACTACTTGAGCATACACAGCAATTTTATTTCAGTTAAAACTGAATTGGACAAAAACCTAGTTTTACTCAACTTTCTTTAGATCAAATTCAACCCTTTTTATTCAATGAAAATAACGTTCATCTGAGGTTACTGCTCCGTCGGACCATTATCCTGACATCGGGTAAATATGTTATTGGTTGGTTGAATGTTGCTTAACGTCGCATCAGCAATTTTTCAGCTATTCGCGACGAGAACTATTTAATTAATCTCTATGGATTTATCTATGAACAATTTTTGTGTATGCATGTGAAGTGCGAGTGTGTTGTACTAGCGCGCACTCAGGGCGACTTTACCGTGCTAGCTCACAGAGTCAGTACGCCGCAGACAAGCGTACCACTCCCCCAGTCCATTATACTGATACCAGGTGAATCAGTAAAGGCCAACGGTAAGGAAAATTCACTATCCCACATGTGGTCCGAGCGGGACTCGAACTCACAGCGGTGAGATAAATAAGTTATTGGCTATGTGCAATGGTACGACTCTCAGACGCTCAACAACTCGGATCTAAATGCTTCTACTCAAATCATTTTATGAAATAATACAATTCAAATTTATACTTGGAAAGTAAGTAATAATTCAAAATGTAATACAAGTTCAATATTAAATCAATACTAAGATGGGAAAGAACATTGAAACAGCACTTACAATCTCAGCCTTGTGTCGTGTCGGGTACTGTCTTTGAAAATTAATTCAAGTCTGCCCTGTGAATACGAGCAAAAACGTGCGCGCGCGCGCGTGTGTGTGTGTGTCTAAAGAAAGGGTGTAAATGCGATCAATATGTACGCCATTATGAGAGTGAGAGAGAGATAGAGACGTGATCACAGGTATTTTAAACTTGAGGCGAGAGAGAGAGAGAGAGAGAGAGAGAGAGAGAGATAGAGAGAGAGAGTCACATGAGTAATTTATACTTGAGAGAGGGGGGAATGCGATAAGGATGTGAGGATGTGTATTTTTGAGAGAGAGAGAGAGAGAGAGAGAGAGAGAGAGAGAGAGAGATGTTCCAGTCGTTGATATGGGGACAATTGTTAGCTCCATCACAAGCATAGTGGGGTCACCACCAACAATTCGGTGATAAATCTTGTGCCCCCAGATCTACAGTAGGTTGGCATGTTCTAAAACCGCTATACATTTACATTAGATTAGGGTTATGTTATATATTACCCTGGCGACTGCAAAATAAAATGTCCCCACATTGTAGGTAAAAAAAGACTAACATATTTCTTATGAATCTCACATTGTCCCGTAATTTATTTAACTTAATTGTCATACTTTGCACTGTTAAGAGAGAGAGAGAGAGAGAGAGAGAGAGTCGCATGGATAGTGTGTGTGTGTGTGTGTGTGGTGTGTGTGTGGTGTGTGTGTGATTTACTTTTTCAACTTCATTGTGAAGATCGTTTAATCATTTATAACTTATATAGTCCTTACCTGTTTGAGACACGGAACAGGTGATTGTCCAAATGCCGGAAGTTTACATCGATGTAACCTGTACGGTAACTAATGTAAACATCACAGCGACATCTAACGGCCAGGTAGTCGACGAAGAATTTAGCAGCGGGATTTAAAGGTAAGAGGAAGACGGGTATGTGGCTTAGTTGTGTTGTCGAATAAATGAAGGTGAATTCGGTAAATGAGATACCAGAAAATCAAACATAAGACATGATATTTATAAGACACCAATCACTCCAGGCTCCCCCAACGACACTCGTATATTTATTGTTACTCAAACGCTATAAATACGGTAAATGGGAGACTACTCTTAAAGTACTATAACAGTGGATTTACTGTAACTTTCATATATACTTTTCAAGGAAAAATTAAACTACATGGTTTTTTTTTTGTTTTTGTTTTTGTTTTGTTTTTTTTTTTTTTAATGCCAGAGGCCCTAAAATAGTACTTTATAACTACACCACCACTTTGTTATAATTTCAAAAAGTGGTGTATTTTCAATCAATAATCTCAATATGTAGGTAAGAGTTCCTTTTGTAACCCCTACCTATAAACTTATATGTAAAATTGAAATTATTTTTCACTAAAATGTCCAAAATTGCTTGATTCCGTCATTTTTAGGCTTTTTCAGTCGAAATTTAAATTTTAATGAAAGGTACTTGTAAATGAAAGTCTTTCTAATATGTGTGCGTGTCAGCAATATTGTCTTTTTCCGCCTGTTATTTTTTATTTATTTATTTATTTATTTATTTATTTATTTTTATTTATTTATTTGGTTTCGTTGAATTTTGCCATGTTTTTTCAGTTTCTTTTTCTTTAGATAATTAGTTAGAATAGCGTGTTTTTTTTTTTTTTTTTTTTTTTAAAAATATATTTTTAATGTAATTTTTATGTAAAATGAAATAAATCATACAGTCTAAAGATACAAATGAATTAAATATATATTGTATCTAAAATTAAACGACGTAAAGTTCATTATGACGTCATTATGTTGACTGTGTCGTCATTTGATTGTGACAAACATTAACAATGACGTCATTTGATTATCTACAATTTGTCTGGTTACTTTCAACAACAATACAAGAAGCGAGTTTCATGAGGTTCGATTAGTTCAAGGTATGTTCTGTGAGTGAGGAGAAGGAAGGAGAGAGTGAGGGAGGGAGGGAGGGAAGGAAGGAGAGAGTGGGGGAGGGAGAGAGGGAAGGAGGGAGTGAGTAAGTGTGCAATATTGGTCGACACCCCTAACAAAATTCTTATACTTATATCTAGACGCCACATGATGTAGATTTTTTGTAATATGTTTATTTGGAAATGTGGCCATGGCCCCATGGGGGATATCATCAATATAAAGAGCCGTTGACGACAAAAATAATTCTTATAATAAAAGTCTTATTGGCCCCGTAACTTCCATTTTAAATGTCGAGTACCTGGAACAGAACTACAAATGTTGGGTCCAGATTTCACGGACTATCGAAAACCCATCTTCAAAAGAAGACGAGAATTTTTTACCAACTTGGCCATAGCATTTATTCCTCATCCTTTTCTAGGCAGACATACTTTTTCAGGATTTAAACCATTTTAAAGTAACATCGTTTCATCCATTTTTTTCAGGTACAGTATGCATCACTGGACGTATGGAAAAACGTAAGTACCAGTATTTTAATACTCATGATTTTTTCTTAAATTTTGTGACAAAGTTTGACCTCTCCCCTGTCAATCACATGTTTTTCCTCCATATCTGCTCATGTAAGATAGGGTTTTTCCCTATGTGAGATACGCGTATCTCACATGACCACGTGACCTTTAGTGACGTCACAATCAAAAGACAATTACATGACGTCATCATATAGAGAACATGACGTCATCTTGCGGGAAAATGACATCCAGTTCTTCACATTAGAAATTTTGAGTGCGTTTCAAATGCTAAAAATTGGATTTTTTAATGAACCACATTGTTTTGTAGTTTATACTTTGTATAAACCAAAATCCGGTACGATCTATCCAATGGTCATATTTATTTAAAGTAAAATGTCGAATACAAAGTTAGATTTTACAAACATGGCGCGTGTTAGTTTTTCGTACCTGAAGCCAAATTTTGCATAAAATGGAAGAAAAATAATCCATTATGAGTTGATCCATGTAGGATAGGGAAATCTCACCCTCGGGGTTGAACATTTCTGGTCAGAGACTCGGCAAGCCTCGTCTCTGCCTGAAATGTTCAACCCCTCGGGTGAGATTTCCCTATCCTACATGGATACTCATAATGGATTATTATAATCTTATCATGAAATTGTGAGGACTTTAAAAACAAACACATCACTCACACATAACACGAGCTTTGGTACATAGTTTTATTATTTTTAAAAATATTGAGTATGTCTGGGTAGGTCGGTTGGTGCAGCAGAGCGGAAAGTCCGAGGCGGGGGTTCGATCTCCGATCTGACGCTGGATTTTCCCTTTTCTTGTTGCATTCTTTTCCCCTTTCTTATTAACTCTTGGAAGCTGCGATTACAGCATAATATTTGCTGATTAACAATATCTATCAATACTGTGTCAAATGTCTTTGTGAAGTCAAAAAATGTAATGTGTGACAAGAGTAACATTTATACTTTTATGATTTAATTAATTTACTATGTGTTAAAATATCCGTATTGTATCAAATGTATTTGTGAAGTCTAAAATGTAATTAGTTTTTAGCATTATTAGGGTGTGACACGAATAACATTTATAAATCCTTTAATGATTTAGTTAAAATTATTTGTGTTCGTATAAAATTTCTCGGTATTGTATAAAATGCTTTTGCGAAGTCTAAAAATGTGATTGATATCTGTATCGTGAATAAAAATTCAAGCAGTAGCCACATTGCTCCATTAAAATTTGATGATTATGCAATGGCATGAACAGACCAAAAAAAATTTAAATATTATTTACATACTAAAGGGGAAATAATTATAAGTATATATTTACAATTAATGAACTGATTTTAGAAGGTATTTTGATAGATCAGTGATTTGAACTGATCCAGCGATGGCACAAAAACGATATTAGGTGGTAAGGAATTCCATATGATGACTGTCTGTGGGAAAAAGCTGTATTTGAAATAATCTTATGAGGACTATACTACTGTATTGGCACTGATGTGAATGTAGTTGATGAATCTTTGTGATTTAATGTCTGAATATTTTACAATTGTATCAAATGCCTTTATGAAATCAATAAATACATTGCAGGATCGGTAAAGACGTGACGCAGCAGCCGGCTCCGTATTACTCTACACCCTCCAATAACAACCTATCAGGAGATGGCAAGTCAATGGTGTGGACATCTATACAACATTATGTACCGTCAGAGAGAAGCTGGATCAAACACCATGATTACAGATCTTTACCAATGGATACCAAACGTGACGCTATTGATTTTCAGTCCGAAGACGAATTTGTAAATTTTATGAGACAAAGAGACACGCCTTCAGGTATGACATAAAGTTTTGTGATACAATGCCACTAAATGCTACGTGATGCACTTCACGAGGGACAGAATTTCAATTTGCGTCTCGAGCAAGATTTTGCCGAGTGCATCTATCTCTAAGGATAGAACACACCCATCTATCACTGATGCATATGGTTAATTCCATTTTTCCTTTTATGTCCCATTTAGAGCAATATTGAAAAAACACAACATTGCCAAAATGAAAACTTGTCATTTAATCTTTCAAAAGACATTAAGCATACCTTCTTATGAGAAGAAGGTATGGTAGCCAATATTAAATTTGATATTCCGTCCTTCCACACTTCATCCATCCAGACCATTCTTGAAGTGTAATTTTCTAAAACTCGCTAAACCTGGTAGAGGTGACCCGGGTTGATTAGCTAATTTTCCTGGGAGTTGTGGCCCTTTGAACATCAATGCAAATCATAAACAGTACCGACTGGTGGGGGATCTTAATTCACTGAATTTGTTAGTTAGTTGTGTACATTCAAGATTCCTAATTAGTTTTTAAGCCGTTCCCAATTTGGGTTGTATTCCTGACTGTCAAAATCACATACTAGTTCATTATAAATAGTAAATCGACATCCCGACAAGAAATCTCCATTTTCAACAAAACTTTATACATCTTTGAATTAAATCTCTGATTTCTCAAGTTCTGCTTAATATTTAGACTTATACTTCAATTATAATCCCCACGAAAGGCTACATTTGAAGCTGTATGACAAACATGATGACTTCAATTTTTCTATTGTCCACTTTACTATTGTGTGTCTGTATCAGTTCAGGATTACCCTGGATACATTTGACGTGTTCCTTTTAGACTCAATTTTATTTACACACGTGTGTATGATGGGGTGTAGCTAGATAAACAGTAGGTGATTATCCTTCCGGAGCACCCGGTCTCACTTCCCTAGGACAAGTTCACCTGTTTAACCTAATTTGTCAGTTTCAAAATTTTTAATTTGCTGTGGGGTTGTGATTTGGGCATGGATTGGTAAATTTGTTTTTAATTTGCTTTAGGGTTGTGATTTGGACGTGTATTGGTATGTATGATTTTACTTTGCTTTGGGATTCCGATTTAGACATGGATTGATATGTTTGATTACCACATAGACATTAAGTAAAAATCTTAGCTATTTTGTAACTTATATAAATGTCATTGGAATTTCAGGTTACTACCATAAGAATATTGGGGTAAAACAGACGGGAGTTCCGGAACTTAGGTTGTTCGGTTACACACGTGACCTACCGGAAATGCCGTCAAAGGATGTGTTCCAAAACCCATGGCCAAAGTCCGATGGTTGGATTGCCCCTGCTAGGGAACAAAGGGGTGGTTACTATGGTTACTATCACCAAGCAATAGAAGATGAACGTGAGAGAAGAAAGAAGGAATTCCCTACTAGCTGGAAAATTGAGCCTAGAGACATTCCCAAAATCTAGGATTTTATAGAACGCTGCATGTTTATGTTATAACTAAACAGTATTGTTACGGGGAATTATCTCCCTTGTTCTAGTTTGAAGCTTATATATATGTTGATACTCTTGCAAAAATAGACTTTTTGTGCAATGTATGTGTGAATGTTTATAAATATGTGTATATGTGTAAGTGAGTATGTATGTGCGTCTTGTCTCTTATTGCGAATATAGCTTATTGCGAAATTTCTTATATTTCAGAATAGAAGCATTAATATTTCAGTTTTTGGTCTTGAACATAGTTCAAAAGTACCACAGTGTCAAATCAGGTTTTTTGGAAAGCTAATACAATTATTGATGTCAGAATTATCGAAAATACCAAAGGAAACATGCTCTGTTCGAGTTAATCAGCATTATTAGAATTATTGAAAGTGTAGTGAAATTGAAAATTTATAAAACAGTGATATGTATGTCATGCGCTAATTTTTGAATGTTTATCAAATAAATAATTCAGAAATTATAACATGGCCATTGTCAAGTTTGAGAGATTAGGGTGTGTTCGTGATTTTGTCAACCTCGAGAGATTAGAGGTGTGTTTGTTTACAACTCTATAATCTGTTATATGTCACGTGGTATGTACTCTATGGTTTACGCATGCACTAAATACTGAATAAAGATACATTCATCTCTTATTTAATTTTTTTTATATTATTATTTTTTATAAAACACAACATAGTCAAGTATGTTTGATTTTACTAAGGGGTTCAAGTTTACATCTAGTCTTTAATATTTCATTTATATCGAGATATTGCCAGCTGCATGATTTTCTTTCTAATTATATGTTCAGTGACGTCACACTGTTGTTCCAACAAGTGGTTTTGTGTAGGTATTGTAGCCATTACTGTCAAGCATTACACATTTTTCAATACTAGTCGGAAGGTGTCAATTATTTTTGTGGTTGAGATTATTTTTATGTTCTCTATTAAATCCATTTGTAATTAACATTTTTTTTCAGAGAATTAAATCTAAACACTGAATTTGAGAATGCCCATTTTGTAATGGACAAATTATCGTTGTGGTAAGGGACAGACCGGACAATAACTACATAAGTACTTCCGGAACATCTGATGGAACTCTTTATTGCTGGCAGTACATTTGTCAGCCATTGTAATTGTAAAATAAAAATCGAATAGGGAATTATTAAAAGCTCAATTGGTTAGTAATTTATTGTCTTCTAGAGCTGACCGCCTCGATCACAGGAACTTGTAATTAATTAAACACGATTACTCCACTCTACTTCATAGTTCTGGACGATTGATTGATTGAATGGGGTTTTACGCCCGAGTCAAGAATATTTCACTTATATTTAGACGTAACTCTGACAAAGTCTGTTATTCTAGATATTTATATGCACTATGGAATTTATAGCCTTTTTTTTCATTGAAACCTAAGAATTTGTCAAAGTAACTTACATTTACAATTCGCGTCATTTTCAGCCATTTCACAAGCCTCTACAAGGACTATAGACCTCTGCAGTAGCTGAGTTGGTAAAGTGCTCGCTCCGTAAGTGGGAGGTCATGAAATCAAACCCCGACCGGGTCTGGCTCAAGACTCGGGGAAAGAGGGTAGATACTTTCCCCAAGCACTCGACATTACGAAATGAAAGCCACGGTTCTTTCGGATGACGACTTACACGAGTGTGACGGAAGGCGTGACACGATAAAGAACTCTGATAATGCAATCAGCGCAACGCACAGGCAATTTCTACATCTGGTGAAATATTCTTGACTGGGACGTTAAACACCATTACTCAACCCAACTCTCTACAAGGACTCTAGGTTGTCGTTACTAACTATAGAAAAAGTGAGTATTGACTTCCCTGAGTTATCTCAAGGCTGGATCTGTCTCGATCTATATTTTTGTTTTCTAGAGATATTTATCATTCTGCTTCAATAAGAATCATTACCAACTGGTACGTTACGTAAAGCTCTGGCCCCCTCCCCTCGGTTCAGTCATGACGTACCATTCTGAGTCATTACCGGTTGGTGCATTACCGACTGTGGTTTATCAGGCCCCCTTCCCTCGGTTAGTCATGACGTACCATTCTGAATCTTTACCGGCTGGTGCATTACTGACTGTGGTTTATCAGATTAACCAATCGATGTTCTCTAAAACTACTGGACTCACTACAAACTTGTCGAAAGTTTAACACTGAACTTGCGAAAAGATGTAAAACTCGCCTGTCGAGTGGCCGAGATGTGGATAGCTAATGACCAAACACATAGATAGCAGTCGAAATATTGGTAAGAAGGGGACGAGATGAGCTGCCGATTCCGGCGCCAATTCGTTAACTTATTGTTAAACTTTGTATAGACCTCAATTCTCTAAATTTAAACTGCAAAACCACCGGAATTAATCGATCAAAATCTGTCAGGACTTAAAAAAGAGAAAAATAGTGTTATGTTGTATGTGGTATTATCATTACACCATGGTTACTATTTCTCGAGTATATTTTATTGGGAAATACCACAGTGCAGTTATATGTCTATCACAAACAAACGGGCCGCCAATATTCAAATCACTATCCCAAAAGCAAAGTAAAACTGGCAAATTTAATTGAACGAGTGAACTTCCATCTGAGAAGTGAGGCCGGGTGATCCGAAAAAGAAAGACACCTCCTGTCTAGATAGCCATCCCACCATATGTGAAATAAAAATGGGAATAAAAGGAACATGGAACTATGGAGTGTCCTATATATCCGGGATACTTTTGGATACAGAAACAGCATACTTATCAACGACGACTCTGTGCCATTGTTAAAAGTTCCGGTAATGTGAAAAAAGCTCTAAAAATACCATAGCGTTTTAACTGTAAAACAAATAAGAAGTCGGACAGTTGACAATGGAAAAATTGAAGTGATCACGTTTTGGCATATAGCTTCAGATGTAGACTTTCGCCTCATAATTCCAAAATTAAGAATCGATCGTGCCTTTTATTTTAAATTTACTAGGACGACATTCATATATTTTCCAAATGTATGGTTATTAAGAGATATAAGTTAATCGACGTTAGCGAAGAGGGACCGCTACTTTCTTCACTATAATATTCTTATAAAACAGTTTGCCATTTGTCGTACTCTCTCTCTCTCTCTCTCTCTCTCTCTCTCTCTCTCATAAGATCCGATATAAAGAACAAAAGACAGCATATTCTAGAAAAAATATCAAGTATAACACGAAGTAACAGCTTAACATCCAACAATGGTATCTAAAATCTAGACGTCAGCAATGTACAACATAATCTAAAATCAGAAAATCTCATTGATTTTTGTTTATTGTTTCCCATTATATTATCATAGTCCAGCTTCTGTCCTGCTCTTCAACAGATACCCATAATGATTCTGAAATTCTGTCCCCTATGATATCTACAATTTAGAGGTCATCAATATACAACGTAATCTAAAATAAAAAAAATTCAACTCGGTAGAAGTCGATTTTATCATAAACCAATTGTAAGATCTAAAAATTTAACACGTTATCTTAAATCAGAAAATCTAACTTGGGGATAAGTCGATTTTTCCTTTTGTTATTTCTTTATTTTATCATTATAAAATAATGGAAAGATCTAAAGACTGAAGACGTCAAAAATTGTAATTTACGTGTCAGAAATCCCGTGACAATTATGTATAATTATTGTCGATTGTTTGTCGATTTTCGATACGCGTGGTTGACGCTTATCTCTTTTTGTACATCTTTCTTGTACAGCAGATAATGCAGATGAAGATATTGATAACGATGTCATTAAAACACAAATGTATGAGCGCATGTTGATCAATCATGGCTATAAAATGAATGTTTCGCTGATTTAGCTGACAGTCTGGATGAAGTATCCCAGTCCGCATGTTAGGTTGTAGCTACGAGAGTTAGGAAAAATCTTACCATACAAAACTTACAAACGGCAACGCGCGTTAATGACAAAATCAACTCGGATAATGAAAACGGTAAGCGCGAATCTTGGTCTAGGGACATTAGGGAGCGACCCTAGACGTCACATAATGAAAACGGTAATCGCGGTTCTTAGATCTAGGAACATCATGGAACAACCCAAGACGTTACAGCCGCAATCTGCGTCAGCCACAGATGCCAAGCATCATTTTCAATTTGAGCAATCATTTCAGGTAGGTATGAAAGCTATTTCAAAGTTGGTTGACGATTGTCAAAGTTTTGATTTTTCGCCATGTTCTTCGTATGATTATTTCTTTTATTAACATTTATTTTTGGTTACCATGGTTACATGAGTTGTTGCCAAGTGCATTTTTATCAGTTTTATATTTCTTCCATCTATTGTTATAAAAGTGGGCTACATCAAAACTAAATTTGTATAAAAATATGAAAAATAAGGGTAATGTTTTGGACCCTGTAATAGTACCTCGCCACTAAACATTATCCAGTAGCCGTATACATAATTCAAGACATTCGGCGTCTGCTTGTTCCGTTTGTTTATGTGATGGGAGCCCTTGTTAGTACTACTGATTGCCTCATCACTGACCAATACCTGTATACACATATTAAGGTCATCATCGTATGCATGCTTGTTTCGTTTGTTTGTGTTCCGTGTTCTTCATTGCATTTAAAGTTACTATGGCAACACATTGTGTTTCTTTTGTAGACGGATTGAAGAAATCAGCATAGAGGCCAGGGTGAAGAGAGAGACAGAAGAAGTAAGAGACACAGAGAAGAGTAATACTTATTACATAGCTGTTGGTGAAAAATGTCACATCCTATCTTATCGGTGGGTAAAGGTTTTGTTTTGTCTTTGTGCACGCAGTGTAAAGGTCACGTGGTATGTATATTAGTTTCCGGTAAGTATTTTATTTGTTATTTCTAGAAGAACACATGTCAACGGCATTATTTAAAACTGTGTTAATTGTAAACCTGTAAAATGGAGCTAAAGAAACCAAATTAAATACAATTATATTATCTTTCTCTGTATACAGAATGTATAGACATTGCACTTAATGAAGATCAATATACGCTGAGGTTTTCCGATGGAACGGAAGAGCCCGGTGAAGAGGAAGTTAATCCAGGCGCTGCTATTGGCATGGCTCTTACGGGTGTACCACAATGGCCTTTAGGATCAGACCAGAATCCTCATATCACAGTGAGGTTAGAAGAATTCAAAAATGTGACAAAGATGGTGTTTCATTTGTACCTTCTTGAACCGGATATAGTGGTAAAGATGGATTACAGCAGAAAAGACGGAACTAAGGGCTACAATCAAGTGGTAAGTATATAATACATTACAAATTATCTCGTATGTTTTTGTAACTTTGTCATTTACAGTATAAACATTCGGGGGTTTATAGTTTGGTATCTGTGCTGGTGGATGTTCCCCCGAGGATATCACAAACTCAGTCGGCAATTATTGTCAGAAATATATTATTTTCCAAATTCGCTGCTAGTTAAAATTTGAAATTCTTAATAAAAAAAAAACTTAAAAAGGTATACTCCGGTATGCAAAGTATATCCTTAATAAAGTTTAGTAAAATATATTTTGGTCCTTTGAGTACCCTTTCGACATCTATAAATAAAATTATGGCTTCACAATTTTGGTCCAAGCACTACTGACGAGGAATCGTATTCCGAAACGGTCGTCTAGTGCTGTAAAATAAACATTGGTATAATATATAATATAAGTTGGTAAAGTAAGATGTTATATTATCAAAAACAAACATACTAATCCATGTCTGAATCACAATCCAGAAGCAATGTAAAAACAAACATACTAATCCATGTCTGAATCACAATCCAGAAGCAATGTAAAAACAAACATACTAATCCATGTCTGAATCACAATCCAGAAGCAATGTAAAAACAAACATACTAATCCATGTCTGAATCACAATCCAGAAGCAATGTAAAAACAAACATACTAATCCATGTCTGAATCACAATCCAGAAGCAATGTAAAAACAAACATACTAATCTATGTCTGAATCACAATCCAGAAGCAATGTAAAAACAAACATACTAATCCATGTCTGAATCACAATCCAGAAGCAATGTAAAAACAAACATACTAATCCATGTCTGAATCACAATCCAGAAGCAATGTAAAAACAAACATACTAATCCATGTCTGAATCACAATCCAGAAGCAATGTAAAAACAAACATACTAATCCATGTCTGAATCACAATCCAGAAGCAATGTAAAAACAAACATACTAATCCATGTCTGAATCACAATCCAGAATCAATGTAAAACAAACATACTAATCCATGTCTGAATCACAATCCAGAAGCAATGTAAAAACAAACATACTAATCCATGTCCAAATCACAATCCAGAAGCAATGTAAAAACAAACATACTAATCCATGTCTGAATCACAATCCAGAAGCAATGTAAAAACAACCATACTAATCCATGTCTGAATCACAATCCAGAAGCAATGTAAAAACAAACATACTAATTCATGTCTGAATCACAATCCAGAAGCAATGTAAAAACTTTGGAACTGGCAAGTCAGGTTAGACACGTGAACTTCCACCAGGGAAGTGAGACCGGGAGCTCCGATATCTGATAAGCATGTTTTATTAACCACTATAAAGTAGTGGAAGTATGATGCTCTTCGTTTGTATCACAATCATACCATTTACCATCAGGTATTAACTCCACTGACCGTCAAAAGTCTAGAGTTTTATGACAAGTGGTTCCATTATTTACCATTAGGTATCAACTCCACTGACCGTCAAAAGTCTAGAGTTGTATGACAAGTGGTTCCATTATTTACCATTAGGTATCAACTCCACTGACCGTCAAAAGTCTAGAGTTGTATGACAAGTGGTTCCATTATTTACCATTAGGTATTAACTCCACTGACCGTCAAAAGTCTAGAGTTTTATGACAAGTGGTTCTATTATTTAAGCATTTTATATTGTTTGACTATTTTATCATTTACACGTATTTAGTCATGTTGTATTGGATTAAATCAAGTACGTTTTTCGCCTTGAAAGAATTATTCTGGTTACACCATTACCTTCTTCATTCCACTCTTTCTTAATCGATTTATAAATTATCAAGCTCCTCAAAAAGTTTTATGGTCGCCATCACAATATTATAGATGATAGCTCTGTATCTAAAATTACTTTGAATATATTGGACGCCCCATAGTCCCATGTTCCTTTCATTCTCAATTTTTATTTCACGCGTGTCGTGTGTAGCTAGCTAAACAGGGGGTACTAACCCTTACGGAGCACCCGACTTCTGTTCCATGATGAAAGTTCACGTGTTTAATTTGCCAGTTTCAAAGTTTTAACTTTGCTTTGGAATTGTGATTTAGTCATAGATTGGTACGGTTTTTTTTTACCTTTTGGGTTGTGATCTGGACATTGATTTAGTATGGTTTCTTTTTACCGTCTGGGTTGTGATTTGGACATGGATTGGTATGTTTTTTTTTGTATCATCTGGATTGTGATTTGGACGTGAATTGGTATGGTTTTTTCACAATCTGGGTTGTGATTTGGACGTGGATTGGTATGTTTGTTTTTTACTTTTGGGGTTGTCATTTGGAGGTGGATTGGTATGTTTGTTTTTGACTTTTTTGGGGTTATGATTTTGACATGGATTGGTATGTTTGTTTTTTTATTACTATATTATTTAGCGCACCACAACGGTGTTTCAGGAAACATTTCGCTCAAGCCTGAAGTTGTCATATTATTTGAATTTTGCTTAGAGTCTGTCAAACTTGCAATGCTAGGAGCATCTACCCGTAGTTGTTCGCAATGAAAAATAATTTACGCGTATTCGAGATTTCATAATTTTTTAATTTCAGTCCAACTCCGGAACCTATGGACCATTTGATGTCAATTTATCACCACCAATAGAGACGAACAAGATTACAATATACATAGACACCTCTATAATGGGTTTGACAAGAGAACCACCTATGTTTATCTTCACTTGTAATTACGGTAAGTCTATAGTTACTTCCAATACAGGGTGCGTTTATTGCAATGACGTAATGGCGCCGCCAATACAATACAAGATATAGGCAAACAACTTTGACCTGTTCATTTGACCTTCAATGGACGACTGAATTTATGTATAAGGGTCACATGAGTTTATTTTGTCTATATAACGAGATCATTTATCTTGTGAACACATTGTTAACTTTGAATCCTAACACTACGCATGTATAGGGTGGACTCTTCTATATAAATATTTCAAATGAAAGGTCAAACAGACAGGTCAATATCGTTTGTTTATATATTTATTGTAGAATATGCGGTACCACCGTAAAGATTCCACCCATGTTTTATTTGTTTACATTATTAACTTTTTCTCTGATCCTTAAAATGTATTTCCAAACATTTCTAGTGATTTTTATGCAAAGCTCCACAGTATATGGCCAGGTTTCTAGATGTTTATTAAAGTGGATTTAGATTCAATTGTACACAAGGTGAAATGTCTTTATTAGGTTATAACATGGTTTTTCTGCAAACACATCATATACAGCATCATCCATTACTGTGTCTTACCGATTCTCCATTATTTTTAATTACGGGTGTATATTAGATGTAGTGTTAGTAATTCTGATCTACTTTAATTTTCTTCTTAATTTTTAAGAATGATAATTATTTACTAATTTAATGAATTCATTTATTTTTATTTGTAGAAACGACGCCAACAACGACCTCAGTGACATCAACAACAGGTATGTTTTAAGTAAATGAAAACAATTCTACGAGAACAGACAATAAAATTTCCAATAATCTTTGTCAAAATATAAACACAGGAATATACCTGCTTCTTCTGAAACAAAAACGTTGTGGTAGAGCTTGTACCCACTTCGGGAATTTTACACAACGAAGAAAGCTGTTTACAAATAAATTGTTGACCCAGGGATATTGCAGGGCTAAGCTTATTAACGTCCTTAAAAGTTTTTGGCCATCATCACAATATTGTTGATAAGTATGATGTCTTTGTATCTAAAATTACCCTGAATATATATTTCACGCCCCATACTCCATGTTTCTTTAATTCTTGATTTTAACTACGCACGTGGCAGGTTTGGTTAGCTGAACAGGAAGTGCTTACCCTTCCGTGGCACCCGGTTTCCTTTCCCTGGTAGAATTTCATGTTTAACTTGAATTGCCAGTATTTAAAATTTTTGCTGTGCTCTCAGGGATTGGTATGTTTGTTTTTATTGAATTCTGTTGAAACATAAAATGTTATTTCTGCCTGATATTTCTTGTATTCTGTATTGATTTTATTTTATTTTATTTAGTTACTTCACCTACAACGCCTTCAGTCACGACAACACCAGGTATGTACTACCAGTACTTCTGAAATCAATCAACCGAACATTTATATCAATAATTTTTTTCTTTAAAATATTAAACTTAGCTCAATTCAGTTATGATACTTTTGACTAACGTTTTATAAAGATTAAAAGCAATTACTTTTATTTATTTAATAGTTTCCTTTTTTAAATCCTTGTACATTTAATGTATGAAAAGGTTAAACGTTAATTTTGTTATGGTTTTATAAATAGTTTAAATGATTGTTTAAAATATGTTTGATTGTGTCGTAAACCATGCATTCCCACATAAATATGTTGTTCTTTTTCAGTATTATCGTAAACCATGCATTCCTATATAGGTATGCAGTTCTTTTTCAGAATCATCATAATTCATGCATTCCCACATAAATATGTTGTTCTTTTTCAGTATTATCGTAAACCATGCATTCCTATATAGGTATGCAGTTCTTTTTCAGAATCATCATAATTCATGCATTCCCACATAAATATGTTGTTCTTTTTCAGTATTATCGTAAACCATGCATTCCTATATAAGTTTGCAGTTCTTTTTCAGAATCATCATAACCAATGCGTTCCGACATGAATATGTTGTTCTCTTCAGTATTATCGTAAACCATGCATTCCTATATAAGTATGCAGTTCTTTTTCAGAATCATCATAACCCATGCATTTCCACATAAGTATGCTGTTTTGTTTTTATGTTATCGTAAATGATGCATTTCCACATAAGTATGCTGTTTGTTTTTAGTGTTATCGTAAACCATGCATTTCCATATAAATATGCTGTTCTTTTTTTTCAGGATAATCGTAAATCATGCATTCCCACATAAGTATGCAGTACTTTTCAGGATCATCCATAAACCATGCATTCCCATATAAGTTTGCTGTCCTTTTTTCAATATTATCGGCTGTATGGTTTTTTTTTAAAGTGATTGGCGACTTCGCATTATATCGCTATGTTATCATGAAAAATTTAT
The DNA here is from genome assembly GCA_021292105.1 of Anadara kagoshimensis. Taxonomy (NCBI): domain Eukaryota; kingdom Metazoa; phylum Mollusca; class Bivalvia; order Arcoida; family Arcidae; genus Anadara; species Anadara kagoshimensis. Next base: position 40,787,777 of record CM037872.1, on the reverse strand, counting down.
ATATATTATCTTATTTCAGATTTACATTTATTTTGTTTACACAGCTAAAGCACGTTTTTATTGACACACGATCGCGAGTTTCAAAAATTTTAAATAACAGTTGTTTTTAATATTTGTTGTGAATCATTTGTAAAGTTTTCATAAAAATGTTTGTAACATGTAGAATATTGCAACTGTTTTAGTAACGACTGTTTTCTTCCTTATTGCTTATATCCTATATATATTAACTTTTGTTGACAATGATATCCTTTATACAATTCATTTACAAAAAGTGCTGTATTGCAGAACATTATGTTTAGGCTGAAAACAATCAAATTGCTTTATTGTTTTACATGCAATATCAATGACATTATAACACAACTCTTATTATAAATTCTCATTTCATTCAGAAAATTAAAAAATTTATACATGCAATATGACAGATGTTTTAAATAATTAAAAATAACAAAATCTGATAATTGTCCAAGTTTTTTTTTCTGGTAATGTCCATGTTCTTTTCAAAAGAGTTGTCTTATAGTTTTTGTATTTGATGATACATAATTCATAATATTATTAATGTGTTTTATAAAAGGTGTTTACATAGGCGTGCACAAATTCTATTAACCTGAAATATATGCAAGTATAGTGTTAAATTTACCACGAACTTCTCAGTCAAAATGCTGTTTCACAACACACACACACACACACACACACACACACACACACACACACACGCTCTTTCTCTCGTAAAAGAAAATCGCCAGTGATGTTTCTGTTGCTATTTATCATTATATTTATGTATTTTGACTATTTGGGGTTTTTCAATGTGTGTGTGTGTGTGTGTGTGTGTGTGTGTGTGTGTGTGAACCAGGTTACCAATGATACCATTTGTTTTTGAATATTTTCATTTTTATCTTTCAATTTGACTATTTATTTACTTTGAATTGCCACATATTATCACTATATTTGTTCAAGTATACACAGATCAAACGAATCACTCAATGTGAATGTTTTGAAGAAAAGTAAAAATTAAAATTATTCAAACAGGTGTGTTTTAATAATTCTTCCAGTTTTTAATAATCAAGTTATTTGTATGTGTATTTACCATTAATTTACATGTTTGTTATTTCTATTTTAGAGTTCAGAACTTTACATCCAAAATTTTCCGGAAACCGCCATGTCCTTTATATACATGTAATCTGCCAACACATTCTGGAAATAAAAATCAGAAAAAAAACAATATTTTGTGTTTCTTCTCTTTTACTATTTATATTACAGGGAATTTCGAAAATTCTTTTGTAGTGGATTCTAGGTTTGTACTTTCCCTATTGCTCGTTCGTTCTGTCTGTTCGTCCAAAAGTCCATCAAACTAGTTTTCGTTTTTTCTTCATGTTTTAAGACAATCGTTTGATATTTGGTATCAAAAACAAACATACTAATCTATGTCCGAATCACAATCGAGAAGCAAAGTAAAAAACTTTGGAACTGACAAGTTAGGTCATACACGTGAACTTCCACCAGGGAAGTGAGCCCGGGTGCTCCGGAAGGGTAAGCACCTCCTGTTTAGCTAGCTACACCCGCCACGTGTGTAATCAAAATTGTGTGAAAGGAACATGGAACTATGAGACGTCAAAAATATCCAGGGCAATCTTGAACACAGTGACATCAAACTTGTCAACAATACTGTGATGGCGGCCATAAAACTTTTTGAGGGCCTTGATAAGCCTAGGCTTGCAATATTCCTGAGTCAACAATTTATTTGCAAGCAGACTACTTCGTTGTACAAAGTTGTATATAATTTAAATATTTCCAGTTACAAATCAGGTTCGAATTTTGTTTCGATTTGTATTTTATTTTTAGAGTAATGACTTCAAATAAAATAAAATCATGTAAACATTAAGTTTTTTTCGTCACTCCTATATCAAGTTCCTCTAAGAGTTTTATAGCCACCATCACAGTATTGCTGATGAATATAATGTATCTGTACTCAAAACAACCCTGGATATATTTGACGTTCCCTAGTTCCATGTTCCTTTTATTTTCATTGTAGCTAGCTAAACAGGAGGTGTCGCTCTCCTTCCGGAGCATCCGGTCTCCCTTCCCTAGTAAAAGTTCACACGTCTAGTGTTTAACAACATTAGCCAGTTTTCAAAATTGTTTTTCTTCTGAAATTCTAATTTGAACATGGACCAGTATGTTTGTTTGGTTTTTTTTTTTAATTTTCGGTATATCTATAGCTAAACAGGAAGTGATTACTCTTCCAGAGCACTTGGTCTCACTTCCCTGGTGGAAATTTACGTGTCTAACCTAACGTACCAGTTTCGAAGTTTTTACTTTGCTACTGGGTTATGATTCGGACATGGATGAGTGTGTTTGTTTTTTATTACTCTACTCTGTCAAATTCGAACCCCGTCCTATTGTTTCGAAAGAACGCAGAAATCCTATGTCAATCTCTGTCGTTATGGTGATAGAACTTGAATGTTTTGTTTTATGAGCATTACGTTTGATTTAGTAACCATTGGCCTTTATGACTTTGGGCTGAAGCATTGAAACATGATTGTTTAACTTAAGCAGCTTGGACTTTTGAATCTTGTTTTTCCATTCTCTTTCATGAAATTGCGGTGCAAAGAATTTCCAGTCGGTAAGGAACCGCGTGTATTGCCTTCCTGAATAATTATTAATAGATGAACATAGGAAAGACAGTCAAGAATATTTCACTCATATTGAGACGTCGCCTGGCATTTTTATGAATTAATTCTATATTGTGTTGCGAGAATATACCCAGGTGAAATTAAGTAAAACAATTTTAGAGTTGACAAGAATTTACATGTACTTGACAATCTGGACAAAGTTAAAAAAAATGTTCTTGTATTAGACAAAAAAATTATAAACATAGTACGAACTATAGCTAAGCAAGCATCCATGGCATGACAAATGGTGAACACAAACTGAGATCACTTACTGTTTATTATTTCTCAAAAGTTCTATGACCACAATTTTATTGATTAAGTATGATGTCATCATCCTGGATATACTTGACGTCCCATTATTCCATGTTCCTTTCATTCTCATGTTATGACAAATGTGATGATTTCAATTTTTCTATTGTCAACTTTCCTTTTTTATGCAGCAATATACCTGCTTCTCCTGCTTATGGTGTATTTGTTTCCCAATTAATACACTATGGTAGAGCTTGTTCCCACTACGGGGACTTTGTACAACGGAGTCGGTTGCTTGCAAATAAACAGTTGACCCAGGGATATTGCAACCCTAGGCTTATCAAGGCCCTCAAAAAGTTTTATGGCCGTCATCACAGTATTGTTGATAAGTTTGATGTCCTTGTGTCCAGGATTGCCTTGGATATATTTGACGTCTCATAGTTCAATGTCCCTTTCATTCTCAATGTTAATTATACACGTGGCGGGTGTAGCTAGCTAAACGGGAGTTGCTTACAATTCCGGAGCACCCGGTCTCACTTCCCTATTGGAAATTCACGTGTGTTTCTTAATTTTTCAGTTTTCACTTTGCTTGTGGTTTGGGCATGGATTAGTTTGCTTTTTATTATTATCAACCCCCTACTCTATATGAGTTTTTTTATCTAGTAATAAAGTGGAATCCATTGGATTTGTTTTTTAAAAGTGTTTTTGAATCTGTAGGCGGGCATGGGCTCAATATTTTACATCTTTTACACAAAGAATGAACCAACTTAAGGTAATGTCGGTATCAGGGGGAAACAACTCTGTTTAACACCACATATATAAATCGATCACTCAAAGAACCACTTTATATAATAAAAAAGCAAGCTGATTACCTGTGGATATCGCAGGCCTTGGTCATAAAAAGGTTTTATGATCGTCATCACAATATGTTTTATCTGTTTCAAACATTTGACGTTCCATTGTTCCATGGTTCTTCTGGGCATATCGGTAAAATTTGTTTTCACACGTTATGAATGCAGCTAGCTAAACGTTTGGAGCACCCGGTCTCACCTCCCTGGTGGGACTTCACGTTTAACTGGGTTTGCAGAGTTGTAACTTCGCCTTCGTGATTGTGGTTTGGACAAGGATTAGTATGCTTGTATTTGGTTCATGCATACAATAAACTAGATCACTAATCATATTATAGCATTAGGCAGACGTCGGCAGAACTACAATTGAGTTACATAGTTTAGACATATAAAACACTACAGTCAAATTAAGCAAGTGTTAATTGTAATGACTATATCCAAATACAAAAATAAGAAGACATACCAATTCATGTCCAAATCACAATCCTAAAGTGACACAGACATAACAATCCATGTCCAAATCACAATCCTAAAGTGACACAGACATACCAATCCATGTCCAAATCACAATCCTAAAGTGACACAGACATACCAATCCATGTCCAAATCACAATCCTAAAGTGACACAGACATACTAATCCATGTCCAAATCACAATCCTAAAGTGACACAGACATACCAATCCATGTCCAAATCACAATCCTAAAGTGACACAGACATACCAATCCATGTCCAAATTACAATCCTAAAGCAAAATAAAATCAGACATACCAATCCATGTCCAAATCACAATCTCAAAGCAAAATAAAAACAGACATACCAATCCATGTCCAAACCACAATTCTAAAGCCATACCAATCCATGTAAAAATCACAATTCCAAAGCAAACTAAAAACAAACATACCAATCTAGGTCAATATCACAATCCTAAAGCAAAATAAAAACAGACATACCAATCCATGTCCAAACCACAATCCTAAAGCAAAGTACAAAACAAACTGATCCATGTTCAAATCACAACCCAAAGCAAAGGAACCAAAGCAAAGGAAAAAAAGCACACCAATCCATGTCCAAACCACAATCCTAAAGCAAAATAAAAACAGACATACCAATCCATGTCCAAACCACAATCCTAAAGCAAAATAAAAACAGACATATCAATCCATGTTCAAACCACAATCCTAAAGCAAAATAAAAACAGACATATCAATCCATGTCCAAACCACAATCCTAAAGCAAAATAAAAACAGACATACCAATCCATGTCCAAACGACAATCCTAAAGCAAAGTACAAAACAAACTAATCCATGTTCAAGTCACAACCCCAAAGCAAAGGAAAACAAGCACACCAATATATGCCCAAATCACAATCCTTAATTTGGACAATTCACCGTTGTATGGTTTCCATTTGTTTATGTTTACTGTAATAGATATCATTTGCATTGGCAGGATTACCGGCAGAAACAAGATGTCATTGTGGGAAAGTGTGCAAGAATCTGAGGGGTTTGAAGATACACCAAGCAAAGGCTAAATGTCGTTCTGAGAAGCAACAGGGGGAACGCACAGGTAATACTGATCAGTCGGAGAAGGACCACAGACAGGATGAACACCACAGCACTGAGGACCTTTTACTAACTGATGCTACTCAGACCAACAAAGAGCCAGAACCAATCGATTCTAACCGAGAACAGGCTAAAACAGAACCACTAAGAGAGAACAGAAAACCAGCAGTGGAGTGGCCACCAACAGATGATAAGAGATGGGAAGCATTTGACAACGACCTAGATAACGTCTTACATGGAACACTTGTAGGAGATGTACAGAGGAAATTGACAGCATTGACCACAATAGTATACTCAGTAGGTGCTGAACGCTTTGGGACGACAGATAGAAAGCGAAGCGAGAAAACAACAGGGAAACCGAACAGGCGTCAGCAAGAAATACAAAAGCTAAGATCAGAGATCAACAAAATAACAAAACAGTACAGAACAGCAGGTGAAGATCAAAAGATAGGTCTCAGTGCGTTAAGATCAATCCTGAGAGAAGAGAAACAATCTTCAGAGGGCAGATAGGATTCGGAAAGCCAGGCGAGAAAGAGGAAAGAAAAGAGCAAAGTTTGTTGCAGATCCATACAGGTTCACAAAATCAACTCTAGAAGGGTCAAAATCGGGGACATTGAAGAGTTCTAAAGAGGAAGTTGAAAGACATCTGGAAGAAACGCATGGTGATAAAGAACAGTGGAGAAGGTTAGGAGTGTGTAATCGAATAGAAGAGGTACCAGAACCAGAGGAGCAAATGAATAAAAAGGAACCATCATTGAAAGAAGTGCAAGATATTATAAAGAAAGCTAGAACAGCATCAGCACCGGGTCCAAATGGTATCTCCTATAAGGTTTATAAGAGATGTCCGAAGATCCTTAGACACCTATGGAAACTATTAAAAGTGGTATGGAGGAAAGGGAAGATTCCATCTTGTTGGCAGAATGCAGAAGGGTGCTTTGTACCTAAGGAAGAGAAGTCGGAGGGGATAAACCAGTTCCCCCCCCGTGTCCGGACAATATCATTGCTTAATGTAGAAGGGAAAATCTTCTTTTCAATACTGGCGAGAAGAATAACAGCATATATGACCAAGAACCAGTATGTAGATACTTCAGTACAGAAAGGAGGAGTGCCGGGTTTCTCGGGATGCGTTGAACACACTAGCGTCATAACACAACTGATCCACGAAGCAAAAGTCAACAAGAAAGACCTGACGGTTGTATGGTTAGATTTAGCGAATGCGTATGGAACCATCCCGCATGCCCTCATAGAGGAGGCCCTTAAACACTACCATATACCCGAACACTTTCGTACTATGATCAGAAGTTACTTCAGTGGGATCCATCTGCGCTTTACGACGAGCAGCTTTACAACATCTTGGCAGAAACTACAGAAAGGAATTGTGACAGGTTGTACGATCTCTGTGATCCTGTTTGTAATGGGAATGAACATGATTATCAAGGCAGGGGAGAGAGAAACCAGAGGTCCCAAGACATCTTGCGACATCAGGCAACCACCAACCAGAGGGTTCATGGATGATCTAACGATAACAACAGGCACGCATATCCAAGCTAGGTGGATATTACACGCACTAGAAGAAACAGCATCATGGGCAAGAATGACATTTAAACCCAGAAAGTCGAGATCATTAATAATAAAGAGAGGCAAAGTTACACAGAAGTTCAACCTAACCATTCAGAGTGAGAATATTCCATCTATAGTCGGAAACCCTATTAAGTGCTTAGGCAAATGGTTTGATGAAACTCTTGGAGATAAGGACAACATCCAGAAGATAGAACAGCAAGTTAAAGAAGGAATGAGGAACATAGACAAGACAGGACTACCTGGAAAGTTCAAGGCATGGATCTACCAACATGGCCTTTTACCACGCTTATCCTGGCCGCTAATGCTGTATGAGATATCAACATCGACAGTGGAGAAACTGGAGAGAATCATCAACAAACACCTGAGAAAATGGTTTGGAGTACCACCAAGCTTCACATCGATAGGCTTATATAGCAGAACAGCCAAGCTACAACTTCCTTTGACATCAATAGTAGAAGAGTTCAAGACCGGCAAGGCAAGACTTGTTATGACTTTAAAGGATTCAAGAGATGATAAGGTGAGATCAGCTGGAGTAGAAGTACGGACAGGGAGGAAGTGGTCAGCAACACAGGCAGTAGAACAGGCGGAAAGCAGGTTAAGACACAAAGACATAATAGGAACAGTGGCTGTGGGAAGACATGGTTTAAGAACATCCAAGAGTTGCTATTGGAACAAGGCCAATACAACAGAAAAACGGAGTATGGTTCAAAAAGAAATCCGAGCTAGTGAGGAAGATAACCGGCAAGCCAAGGCAGTAGAGATGGGAGTTCAGGGAGCTTGGACAAGATGGGATACAGACCAACGAACACTATCCTGGTCAGACATCTGGAAGTATCCACAATTCCAACTACAATTTCTTTTACGCTCAGTTTACGATTTGCTACCAACACCAGCAAATCTCCAGAGATGGGATCTTACCGAAACACCAGATTGTCCCCTCTGTGGTAAAAGAGGAACTCTACAACATATCTTGTCCTCCTGTCAGGTGGCGTTATCACAGGGAAGATACACCTGGCGTCATAACCAGGTTCTACGAGAGATGGCAGATACGGTAGAGAAAGAGCGGAAAAGCAAGGAAAAACACACAAAGGTAAAACACAGTAAAATCCAGTTTGTAAAGGAAGGCGAAATAGTGAAGAGAAGAGCAAAGGAGAAGTTTGGGATACTAGATCAGGCAGATGACTGGAAGATGGTTGTGGACCTTGACAAGAAACTGGCTTTTCCTGAGATAATTCCAACTGGATATGGTATTGTGGTCACCGGGGACAAAAAAGATCATAGTAATAGAGCTAACAGTCCCATGGGAGGAAAGATGTGCTGAAGCCCATGAGAGGAAGAAGGCAAAGTACGATACATTGCTAATGGAGTGCAGAGAGAACGGGTGGCAGACCTGGAACTATCCAGTAGAGGTTGGATGTAGAGGCTTCCCAGCACAATCAGTTTGGAGAATGCTATCTGGGTTATGTGTCACAGGAAGAAGTAGACGAGCAGCAGTCCAGAAGATGGCCCAAGCAGCAGAAAGATCATCATGCTGGGTGTGGATGAAGAG